>JABMCL010003397.1:1192500-1207500 GCA_018857735.1 Alviniconcha marisindica | reverse complement strand
GGTCATGTTTACTTACTTACTTAACGTCCCATCTGCTGAAAACCCACACCTCAAAAGGTCCCCCCTGTAGTGCAGCTCAGCTCAGTGTACAGCTTATATGCTTTGCCTGCTGCCAGGAAGTCTTCTAAATTCTAGCCGTCCCTGTTCATTCAATTTTTCCCAACCCTATTCTTCGCGATTGACTGGACGTACATCCCCTGGAATGAGAAAACCAGTCGATCAGTCGCACCGGCTGGTTTAACGTCCAAAGAGGTACAGGCGGGGACAGAAATCCCAAGAGGTGGGGGAAGAGGGAGACGATACCTAACGCTACACTGTCACCACCACAATGACTCCTGCGTTAAGATGGGCAGCGATGAGAGCCATTTTAATGTTTCGGTAACTGTGAGGGACAGTCACAAAGACAGTGTCCACAGACCACAACGTTTGAAGAGAGACAAGAGCCGAAGCGGAATGGAACCGTGGTCCTTTTGCTTACCAGCCTCACTCACACATAACTGCTGCTCATTTACATACATCAGTGTCAACACTAAGTCGTATGGCTGCTCATTTATACACATATTGACAGATGGAATGCACAGTATACAACGGTTTGCAGAAGATCGAAGTTGCCTGGAGGGCGTGTAGCTCTCGAGTAGATCAGAAATGTAGACTGGGCCAGCTGAAGTTATTGCATTAATACGACTGTGTAAAGTTAGAGCAGATCTGTGCGAGTGTCCGTACAAAATTTGACCTGATCTACACACACAACTGTGACGTTTGGTGCCAGTGTCCATACAAAATTTGACCTGATCTACACACACAACTGTGACGTTTGGTGCCAGTGTCCATACAAAATTTGACCTGATCTACACACACAACTGTGACGTTTGGTGCCAGTCTCCATACAAAATTTGATCTGATCTGCACACACAACTGTGACGTTTAGTGCCAGTCTCCATACAAAACGTGAGCTGATCTACGCCCATAACTGTGACGTTTGGCGTGAGATTCCATGCTAATCTAGATGTGATGTTTGGTATCAGACTCCATGCTAATCTAAAGCAGATATATGCACATAATCGTGCCGCTTTTGTCAGAGAAAATCTAGAGCAGATAATTATACTATGCGGTGACGTTTGGTGTCATACCCTATGCAAAGACAGCAGATCTACGCTCATAACTGTGACGTCTGATGTCGGAGTCACTGAGATTACGTAACTGTTTTGTAGCTCAGCGGTCAGAGTCTGTTCCAAGTTGGACATGTAGCCGGTCGAGACGTGCGTTGGATGTCAGACACCGCATGGAAATGGTGAGATGAATGCATGGCTGCCACATTCAGTATCAGGACTACGAGTTTTAAGGTAGACCTACGGCATTTAACATTTATTCGGTGCTCTTAACTTCATTACTATTTTACGATGAAGTCACAATTGTTCTATATTTATAACTGTACTATGTTTAAAGTAAGACTCTTTTGTTGGTGGTGTTGTGTTTGTTGTATTTGTTCTCTTAACATTATGTTGTTGTTTTTTGTTGTTTTTTGTTGTTGCTGTTGTTGTTGTTTTTGGTTGTTTTTTAACGAGCCCGCCATGACCACAACAAAATTGCCCCTTGTGGGATGATTAATTTAAAAAATTTTTTTAAACAAACAAATAAATCCTTTCATTCCGTTATTCTGCATTGCCGTTACCGTCAACCGTCAACCGTTACCGTCGCCCTGATATAGCTGTATTGGCTGATTGGGCGTAAAAATTTTTTTACAACAAAATTAAAAAAGAAAAAAAGAAAAGCTAATTACTATGAAGACGAGCTGAATAAGTGCCCACCCACATCGTTATTATCAAATTCAAAATCCCTGACTTGGCTAACCGATACTAACTGATTCTAAATCACATCTGCCTCAGTACCAAGGCTTCCAACCAGAAACCACACCCGTCCACTTCAGCAGTTTAGTTAGTTAGCTAACGCCTTGAGCCCAGTCAACCAACCACATGAACTGGCTGCTGTCAAGTGAGTAAGGCGCTGACGTCATTCAGAGGGTGTAACCTTGGCGGGGTTCTTGTAACGGGCTTGGCGCTGGATCAGGTGTCCTGATTTTCTCAGTCTGAACTTCTTCGTCTGTACTCTCCATCGCGACAGATCCGCTCTTCTTCTGACGAAAGAGCTGCAAGCATTGCACGCGTTAAGACCAAAACATTTGGTAAGTAAGTAAATATGGTGCTTAACGTCCACAGAAACCAATATGCCTGCTGTTAACCCCCTTTTTGTTTGTTGATGTTTTTAGTGATAACCGATACTGACACAGAGGTGATAACTGGAACAGGTACAGAACTGACACAACGTGTACAGATGTGATAACTGACGCAGAGGTGATAACTGACACAGAGATGATAACTGATGCACGGATGATAACTGATGCAGGGATGATAACTGACACAGCGGTGATGACTAACAAATAGGTCATAACTAACACAGAGGTGATAACTGACACAGCTGTGATAACTGACACACAGGTGATAACTGACACACAGGTGATAACTGACCAAGAGGTGAAACTGGTACAGGAGTTACAGCTGATCCAGAGGTGATAACTGGCACTAGAAAGACGTTAAGTGGCACAGGTAATAACTACCAGAGAGGTAATAGCTTGTTCAGAGTTAATAACTGACACAGAGGCAACAAACCTGTTCAGAAGTGATAACTGACACAGACTAAATAAAACATCGCTACAGAAAAGCTATCAACACGCAACGATTCGTCTCTGGTTTCAACACACAATCGACCACACACGTAACGAGGCATGGGCGAAGGAGAAAAACAACAACAACAACAACAACAAAAATAACAACAACAAAAACTAAAAACAAAAGCTAAAAAACTAAAAATATTTGTGGAGGAAGCCATCTTCTGCTATTCTGACTTGCGTTTTTGTCGTCGTTCCCGCAACTGTTGTTGTTGTTGTCGGAGCCGCTGCTGGTGTTTGCGTGTTTGTTTTGTGACTGGCAGCGGTTCCCTGGACGAGCATTGTTGTCCAGCACAAACAGAGTGGGAAGGAGCGACAGGGATGTGCGAGCCGTTGGCAGTTTCCGACCTTTGATGGACCGGGCTAACCGTCCCGCTGTTTGAGGAACGGCTTGTGTGTGTCAACCGAGAGAGAGAGAGAGGGGGAGAGAGGGAGAGAGAGAGACTCACGCTTACACACACACACACACACACACACACACAAACAAACAAACAAAACAAACAAAAATCACGCACACACACACACACACACACAAACACACACACACACACACACACACACACACACACACACACACACACACACACACACACACACACACACACACACACACACACACACACACACACACACCACACACACACACACACACACCCACACACACACACACACACACACCACCACCACCCCACACACACACACACACACACACCACACACACACACACACACACACACACACACACACACACACACACACACACACACACACACACACACACACACACACACACACACACACACACACACACACACACACACACACACACACACACACACACACACACTTGTATCTCAGGCCAATGGGACTGAGAGAGAAAAAAAGGGAGAGAGAAAAAAAAAAGGTTTTTGAAAAGAGAAAGGTTTTCAAGGAAGATTGAAAAGAACTGACAGCGGTAGATGTTTATGTAACATTCGACATAATAGCGCAGGTGCTTCTTCATAGCAGAGGAACGTTTTTCAGCTGAAGTTCTTTTTGCCTACAACATGAGAGTTTTTGGGGGAGCAGCGGCTTGCTGCGTACACTTTAACTTGCCGTAACTCGCGGCTTGCGTCATCAGAAACGCTGTAGGCTTCCGGCGGTGTGAAGGCTCGGAACCCCTGATAGCAACGAGTCGGTCTTAATTTAATATCGTGTTATCTCTCCACAGAGCGACATGGTTCTGCTGTCTATCTCTCTCTGCTCGGCTGTGGATGTGTGTGTGTGGGTGTGTGTGTGTGTGGTTGTGTGTGTGTGTGTGGTTGTGGTGTGGTGTGTGTGTGTGTGTGTGTGTGTGTGTTGTGTGTGTGTGTGTGTGTGTGCGCGCGTGTGCGTACGTGGTGTGTGTGTGTGTTGGTGTGTGTGTGTGTTTTTTGTGTGTGGCTGTGGTAGTGTGTGTTTGTGTGTGTGTGTGTGTAGTTGTGTGTGTGTGTGGTGTGTGTGTTGTGTGTGTGGCGGGTGTGATGTGTGTGTGTGTGGTTGAGAGAAGAGAGAGAGAGAAGAGGAAGAGAGAGAGAGAGAGAGAGAGAAGAGAAGAGAGAGAGAGAGAGAGAGAGAGAGAGAGAGTGTATGTGTATGAGAGAGAGGGAGAGAGAGTGTGTGGGTATGGGTGTGCGCGCACGCGTATGTGCGAGCGTGTGCAGGTACGCGTGTGTGTGGTGTGCTTAGAATAGAGTACTAATGTACTCTTACAATCTGCCCAATGCCTCTTACATATGCAATGGTGTGGAGTGGTAGAAGGACAGGACACAGGCAGCGGAGTCAGTCAAAATGGAGACCACAGCAGGCGGCGACGGCAAACAGGCTTTATTCTACAGCAGCAGACAACTTTCTCAGCACACCCAAAATCCTCACGCGCACGCATAGATAAGAGAACTGCGCGGGCCGCAAAGAACACACGCTATCGCTACAATGAAATCAGCCCTCTGGACCACAAAATGGCTGACAATTGTGTTTCCTTGGCCCGCACAAATACAGTTTCCTCAACAATAACTAAACTAATTAAAACATGAAATACATCAAATAAAAGCTACAGTTACAACCTTTTAAACCGTATAAACAAAATGTACACACATGACTTATTTAATTTACAACAAGAGTGGGAAGCGTGGCTTGCACCTATCTATAAGCAGATTCGTACAACTAAATCACAACTAACACAATGTACAAAATATAACTGTCAATAAAACTTACATCAGAATAAAGAACACGCTCCCACGGTTAAAATGGTACATAACAATTACAATACAACGCTCTATAAGAGAAGCAAGACACACTCAAAGACTAGTACTAAAACAATCGGTGCGAACTTTCGCCTGGGGCGCGTTATTTTAGTCGCAGCAGCGCTGATAGTGATACCAAGTAGTCTATGAATACAACTTAGCTTCTACAGTACACAATACTCAATAAGTTAATTTCAACCCAAAATGAACACTAAACATGAAGTCAGCTAAGCAAAATACTATACGACAAAGCATTGATCGACACAGAATTACTTCAATCAGTCAAAACAACGATTCACTACTATTCACTAGTACTACACAGAAAACGCGCCATGCAGACGACGGCTATAAAAAGAATGGACCTAGAGTGGCATCGGCTACTGATTAAGCTCGATCCTGCGTCTAAATAAGATCTAAATAAACATTCTAAGATGCCAAATTATATTACACATGGCTTAGTGCATAACTTGAAAAGGACTAGGTAAACAAAGAATAGGTAAACAAACAAGCGGTCAAAATATTAAGGGAGTAAACAGATTTGAAAATGGCGCGCACCAGCGGCTATCGCCGGTCGCTGTGACTGAGAAGGCCATGTGGCGTTACGCTACACGCCGCGCTTCAAAACAAAAGCGTCGTCTGCTCCGGTTCCCGGGTTACTAACAGTACAGTAATGAAATTGCATGGATCTGATAACCGGGGCGGGATTATTGTAAAAACGTACAAAGAGCACTTGCTCACACATACTAATGTACTCTTACACACTGTCTAATGTACTCTTACAGTCTTGCTGTCTAATGTACTTTTACAATCTGTCTAATGTACTCTTACTGTCTTACTGTCTAATGTACTTTTACAATCTGTCTAATGTACTCTTACACACTGTCTAATGTACCCTTACACACTGTCTAGTGTACTCTTACAGACAGAGATTGTAAGCGTACATTAGCCATAGCCAGTGTGTAAGAGTACATTAGACAGATTGTGTAAGAGACATTGCGTAAGAGTACTTTAGACATTGTGTAAGACTACTGTCATTAGATATATTGTAAGAATACATAAGGCAATGTGTAAGAGTACATTAGAGAGATTGTAAGAGTATATTGTGTAAGAGTACATTGGACATTGTATAAGAGTACATTAGACATTATGTAAGAGTACATTAGACAGTGTGAAAGAGTACATTAGAGAGAACATTAGAATAGTAATATTGGAGAGATTGTAAGAGTACATTGTGTAGGAGTACATTGGACAGTGTTTAAGAGTACATCGGGCAATGTGTAAGAGTACATTGGAAAGATTGTAAGAGTACATTAAAGAGATTGTAACAGAATATCAGAGAGTGTGTAAGTCTAACTGTAAGAGAAAATTAGACAGTGTGTAAGAGTACATTAGAGTGTATAGGAGAACACTAAGAGAACATAAGACAGTGTGTAAGAGTATATTAGACATTAATAGTAATAATAATAATAATAATAATATTAATAATAATAATAATAATAAAAAATAACTTTTGTATAGCGCTGTTCTCTGGTGTACCCGAACTCACTGCGCTTTACAAATACTTCAGCATTTTCTAAGTTTCACAAACATAATACATATAATTATGACAACTAACAATGTATAATATACATTTTCCATATGAGAAGCAGCAATATATAAAGAAAATGAATCATTATATTACTACCTACTCATAATTCCATCACTCTCAGTCCCCTCTCAGTCCCACCCCGCCCCCAACTGACACACACCACACACACACACACACACACACACCACACACACCACACACACACACACACACACACACACACACACACACAACACACACACACACAGCACGCACACACACACACACACACCACGCACGCACGCACGCACGCACGCACGCACACGCACACACACACACACACACACACACACACACAAACACAAACACACACCCGCGCGATTGTGTGAGAGTACATTAGACAGTGTGTAAGAGTACATTGGGCATTGTGTAGGAATACATTAGACAGTGTGTAAGAGTACACCGGACATTGTGTAAGAGTACATAAGACAATGTATAAGAGTACATTGTGTAAGAGTACATTAGACAATGTGTAAGAGTACATTGTAAAACATTCTAAAACATTAGAATAGTAATACTGGAGAGATTGTAAGAGTACATTGCGCAGAGTACATAGGACGGTGTATAAGAGTACATTGGACACTGTGTAAGAGTACATTGGACAGTGTCTAAGAGTACATTAGACAGTGTCTAAGAGTACATTAGAGAGACTGTAACAGAACAGTAGGGAGTGTACATTAGACAGATTGTAAGAGAATATTAGAGAGAGTGTAAGAGTACATTAGACAGTGTGTAATAGTGCAACTGAAAGTGTGTAAGAGTACATTAGACATTGCGTCAGAGTACATTAGAGAGATTGTAACAGAACATTAGAAAAGTAATATTGGAGAGGCTGTAAGAGTACACTGTGTCAGAGTACGTTGGGTAAGAGTTGGGTACAAGATGACGGATGGTGAGCGGGTCGTTGATTCGGTGGGGGTTGTAAAGTACACTGTGTCAGAGTACTTCGGGAAGATTTTGTGGTGAAAAGTCTAAACATGGCTAAGGGGTTGTGAGTCCAATTAGGTGGGTAGATCCTGTGCTGAGTGTGCAGTACCAAAGAATTTGTGACAAATTCTAATCTTCACAAAAAAGAGACTTGAAAGAATTTAAGGTGGGTAGAATACCTGTGCATGAGAGTGCAGGCCGAAAATTTGTGATTCAAGATTTACGTGATAAACTATGAGCTATGTTTAAATATAGTAACGCCTATGTTCAGTCTGTTTCACTAGCTTGATATTGAACTGCGGTGTGTAGTGCTGTGTTGTAGGCTGCTGACCTCTCGTGCTGTTCTTCCCGAAATACCATCGAAAAATGTCGGCAGGGGAGAAAAAAAGAAATCGTGATTCTCCACTCCACGATGTATGCACTGATAAAAGACCATGCTTGAATGATTCTGATGTGACCGACACTGATGCTGATGCGACTATAATTTCAAGTCAAGAAATCATGAGTAGTACAGTGATGGATACCCCCCCGGCCTCGTTCCACAAGCAGGCATCTTACTCGGACGTTCTGAAATCGCCAAACCCGGGTTCTCTCGAGCTTCGTCAGATACTGAGAGAGGAACTCAAAAGCATGTTCTCAGATCCTGTCTTCCTTGAGGCACAATCCAAGGCTCTGGCTGCTGAGCTCAGGAGAGAGATGGAAGAACTGAAGCAACCGGTTAAGGAGCATGACGCCGCGATCGGCAGTCTTCGAACCAAGGTCGACGATCTGGAGCAGTACACTCGCAGAAACAGCGTTAGGATTATGGGGATACCTGAGACGTCAAACGAAGACACTGACAAGATAACCATTGCCATCGCGAAGAAGATCGGCGCTGAGATTGACATTGACCAGATTGATCGCAGCCATCGTGTAGGTCTAAAAAAGGACGGGGGCACGCGCCCTATCATCGTGAAGTTCACATCTTACCGTGCCAAGGCAGAACTCACATCGAACAGAAGGAAGCTAGCCACAGTCAGTGCTGATAAGCTGTTCCCGTCCCTTAACTGGCCACTCCGGCCAGCCGGCTGGAACAAAGACAGGCCATTTGTTCACCGTGTCTTCATCAACGACGACCTCACCAAGGCCAGGGGGGCCCAGCCGCCGCCAGAGCACGCTCTCTGAAGAAAGCGGGCAAGATTAAGGACGTGTGGTTGCGTGGGGGGACCGTGTGTGTCAAATGTAATGACGACAAGATCCTGAGCGTCACCAACATCGAGGATCTTGGTGTGTTCAATGCCTAACCAGTGAACCAGTGAACAATTCAAAGATGTTATTGTAAAAGGTGATGAGGTATTGCTGTGGTACCAATCTAGCGGGGGGAAAATATATGTGTGCTCAGGTGTTAAAGGCCATCGCGGTACAGGACCGCAGTGTTACACTGAAACAGGGAGGACTTTTCCGCGAGACTTTAAGGTGAGGTTTAACGAGGTTTAACGAACGTGATCATGGAACGCTAACGTTGTCTCTTTTTCTTCATAGCATTACGCAGTACACTGCATCAATGCCAGTCATCGCCAAATGACCGACAGGGCTCAAAATCATGCACGCATTTATAAATGTCATACGTATAATATTGTAATCAGGATGAATGTGACTGAATGTGATGAATGTGATTGATGCATTTGGCATACCGTAACAGTGGATGGGATTTTTGATTGAAATTTACAGTTGAGCGCCTGAAAAAAAGCCCTTTTATAGAATAGTTACGCACAGAGATTGCGGATCCTGGATACTTTACGTAGTGACTGATTGCCACTAAAGTGCTTACGTGTATTCATATGCATTTTGAGTGCTGTAACAGTGGAAAAGTTCTTATTCAATTCTATATTCCATTCTATATATAAAATTGTTTTTAGAAAATCCTGCTGCAGCATAAAAAGCGCCAAACTACCTTCAAGGGATTGGAAATAAAACCAACCACGTGTTTATAAATGTTATTTTGTACGATTATATTGTGTATTATATAATTATACTGTAATCTTTAGTTTATGTCGTGACTGATCGCCAAGTGGCTGTCTACTGTTACGTATCCGATGCCCCAAGTGCTAAAAGTTTGATAAAGAATGCGCGTACATGCGCCTTTGTTGTAGCTCTTATGTACTGGGTGGTACATGCAATGCTTAATGCCTCTGTTATTTTGCCTCCCTGGCCTTCCCGGCCAACCTGGCATTGGAAGACAGCTTTCTGCTATAGTACATGCATACATACTTTTGTGCATACACACCAAACTGCATGGTCATGTTCATTGTCGTTGAGATTGAATCGTCATTGGGGAACTGTTACCAATGGTAAAAATACGTGTGCCTAGGCCTAAAGGCCTACGTCGTTTATGGCTAGAATGTACATGTGTGTGTCACACTGAAGACGCGGGACGTTTGCACGAGGCTCACAATGCACGAGTAGAGATCGCATATTTACGTGCGTGTCGTGCTGGTCTGTCGTGACGTCTGACGTAAAGGTACTGGCACAGTCTGGGCAATGAGCTGTCACTGCAACATCACAGACCTCGGTGTGTTCAAAGCTCAGTACCTCTGCGTACCCTCATGGAGAGAAGATCAGTCACGCTTTTTGGAAATGCCGTTTTGTGTCATTATAATTATTGGAATGCTGGATCACGGTTAGTTTACGTAGTGATTGATTGCCACTTTTTATGTAAACACAAAAAGGTTCAAACGAACGCATATTTATTTTGACATGAACACACAGTATGCAAATTTTTATGTCATGCCACTGATGTGTTTACGTGTTCGTTTGATTGTAATAGTGGAAGAGTTCTTATCGAACCTTATTGCTGAGAGCCTGAAAACTTTGTTTATATTCCAGTATATTCATTTTTCTTCCTCCATTTCCAGGTAGTGAACTGCTGTTTACTATCACATGTCTGGTGCCCTAAACGCTATGGTCTTATAGAGAGCGTATAGTCGTTGCGTTTGTTTTGCCGATGATGCTCAGTCTTGTAATGCGCTCTCACTGAAAGGCAGAGAATACAGTGTCCAAGTCGTAATGCATCAACCTCCAGTGTTTTCCTTGGTTCGCAGATGTCAATTTGTGTAATAATATTGTACTCCTGATTGGTTTATTAATTTTTGTGACTGATTGTCAATAACGTATTTGTGCATAGGCACCGTGTATATTGTAGCAATGGACAATGTTCTTGCAGAATCTTACAGGTGAGAGCCTGTTACCACAGAATAGCTTGAGCACTGGTGACCGTTACGTGTTTGTAATATTCAGGGGTTTTTTAGTTCTGAAAGCAGCGGTTGATTTTCACTGTTAAGCGTCAGAAGCCCCAAATGCTGAAGTCTTGCTAGAGATCACGCACTTACGTGTATGCTGACCTCCTGACGGCATTGGTAAAATCGTAATGGTCTACTGCCAGGCGTTTGTAAAACAGAAAACGTATGTTGCATACAGTAGTCCCATGTTGTTGCCGAGATAGCGACCGACCGCTACGGCGATGCAAAAGTAGACTTGCTAGTAGTGTATGACTTTACATTACCTACAATAGTCAGAAACGTTCGCAGAACACTGAACATCCACACACACACACACACACACACACACACACACACACACACACACACACACACACACACACACACACACACACACACACACACACACACACACACACACACACACACACCATACACACACAAACACACACAACACACACACACACACACCACACACACACACACACCCCAAAACACACACACACACACACATCCACACCACACACACACACACACACACATACACACACATAAACACACACACACTCGCGCGCACTTGCACAGGCCCCACACACACACACACACACACACACACACACACACACACACACACACACACACACACACACGCACACACACACACACACACACACGCACACACGCACGCGCGCGCACACAAGCAAACAAACATACGCGCACACACATATACTTTCTGTCTCTTTGTCTCTCTCTCTTTCTTTCCTTGTTTCTTTCCGTCTTTTTCTCTCTCTCATGCACACACACGCACGCACCCCACACACGCACACACACACACACACACACACACACACACCACACACAACCACACACCCCACACACACACACACACACACACACAAAACACACACCACACACACACACACGCACCACACACACAACGCATACACAAACGTAAGCACAAACGAACAACACAACGTTTAAACAACCGAACCCAACACAAACCCCTTTAAACATGCACCGAACACACAAGCCAAAGGAACCCTGTTAAGAACACTGTAAAGGGAAAACACTGAAAACACCTAAAGTAAAACATTTGAAGTCCCATTTTTGTGCATTTGTGTTTAGGATTTTTTGCCCCTTTTTTATTGTAAGCTGTAGGCTAAAAAAAAATCTTTTTTCTTTTCTTTTCTTTTTTTCTTCTTCCCTCCCCCTCCCCCGCTGTTAGCACGAGGCTCACAACGCACGTGTAGAGATCTCACATTTACCTGTATCTCGTGCTAGTCTGACTGGCACAGTCTCGGCAATGAGCTGTCATTGTAACATTAAGGATCTCGGTGTATTCAATGCTCAATACCTCTGTCATTCGTGCCCTCTTGGAGGGAAGATCAGTCTCGCTTTTTGGATATGTTTTGTGTAATTATAATTATTGCAATCCTGGATCATGCTGACGTGCTTATGTGCATGTCTTACGTCTCTTGCGTTGTAACAGTGGAAGAGTCTCAAAAACTGTTATATATTTTTAGTATATACATGTTTTCCTCCATTTTCAATGGTAGTAGGTTGCTGTTTATCATCACGTGTCTGGTGCCCTGAATGCTATGGTCTTGAAGATATCGTATAGCTATTGTATTTGTTTTACCGATTGTACTGACAACTTTGTAATGCGCTGTCACTGAAAGAAAGATAGAGAATATGTGTTTAAGACGTAATGCGTCAACCACTCGCGTTTCCTTGCCTCTAGATTTGGATTTGTGTAATAATATTGTAATCCTGATTAGTTTATTTTGCGACTGATCGTCATAAACGTATAAGCGCATACGCACTATGTATATTGTAGCAGTGGACGATGTTTTGTTTTTGTTTATTTTTGTTTTCTGTTTATTTTTATTATAGAAATTACAACTGAGCGCCTGTGAATACTGTTTAGAGAATAGCTGGAGACTGGTCACGATGTGGTGACCATTACGTATTTGTAATATGCAGTTGTTGTTTTTTAGTTCTAAAGTTAGCGGTTGTTATTTATAGTTACGCGCCTCAAACAGAGTCTTTGTACAGATCACGCACTTCACGTGCATACATGTATGTTGTAATCCTTATGGCATTATAGTTTTGTAATGAGATACCGCCAGGCGTTAGTAAAATAGGAAACGTAGGTTTGCATATAATAGGTTTATATTGTCGCCGTGCTTGCGACCGACCGTTACGTTGATGTAAAAATAGTCTCACTAGTAGTGCTTGACTGTACATTATTAATAATAGCCAGAAACATTCACAGAGCACTGGAAACCGATAATACACACACGCACGCACACGCACACTCGCACGCACATGCTTACGCACATCACACACACTTGCACACGACACCCACACACCCACACCCACACACTCACACACCACACCCACACACACACACACACACACACACACACACACACACACACACACACACACACACACACACACACACACACACACACACACACACACGCAAACAATCGAACCCACGCACATCGTAAATCATTGTAAATCATTGTACACCGCACTCTCAGGTACACGCAAACACTCAATCAAGCCCCGCACATTAAGTAACACTCTAAATTAAGATACGGTAGGATACCTTATTGCAAACAATCGTGTCCCATCAATGTGTAGTGTTACGAAATGCGCATTGTATTGTAACGAATCTGTAACTGTAGCCTGACTTGCACGCCAAAGTTTTTCCGTTGTAGCTACACGTAAAGGAAAAAACCGAACCCTTTCGTTTGATTTAGACTACGACGAGTGATTATAGTCCCTTACTGAATAATGCTGTAAATTACCGCGCCTATTGCGGCGCAAACAACCCTCGCCATACACATTGTTGTCATTTTGGTCTTTGTTGGTTTTGTTGCCTCTGACGTTTTGACAACAATTTGCCATCTTGCCATCGTAAATGTCTGTGTGATTATCATTTTATCTATAGGTAACACTCAAATAAGCATATTGCTTTTGTGTTTCCTGTACTTATTTGTTGAGCTTATGATTATGATGAATGAATAAAATTTTGTTTAAACCAAGAGTACACTGGAAAGTGTGTAAGAGTACATTAGAAAGTGTGTAAGTGTACATTAGACAGTGTGTAAAAGTACATTAGAGAGATTGTGAGAGTACATTAGAGAGATTGTGAGAGTACATTAGAGAGATTGTAACACAACATTAGACATTGTGTAAGAGTACATTAGAGAGATTGTAAGAGTACATTAGAGAGATTGTAACAGAACATTAGACAGTGTGTAAGAGTACATTAGACTGTATGTAAGAGTATATTAGTGTGTAAGAGTACATTAGACTGTGTGTAAGAGTACATTGGGCATTGTGTAGGAGTACATGAGACAGTGTGTAAGAGTACACCGGACATTGTTTAATAGTACATTAGACAGTGTGTAAGAGTATATTGTGTAAGAGTACATTGGAAATTTTGTAAGAGTACATTAGACAGGTTGCAAGAGAACATTAGACAGAGTGTAAGTGTACATTAGACAGCGTGTAAGAGTACATTAGACAGATTGGAAGGGAAAGGAGAGCCGAAGCGGTGAACCGAACCGACGTCGTTCGTTTAACCGGCCTAACCACTAGATCCAAACACACACACGGCTAAAAAGAGCGATAATCGTAACGGGGCTAAAACCGTGTGTTTGGATCCTGTTTCATAGCAGTCAGTCGTGTGTGTGTGTGTGTGTGTGTGTGTGTGTGTGTGTGTGTGTGTGTGTGTGTGTGTGTGTGGTGTGTGTGTGTGTGTGCGCGCGCGCGCGCGCGCCAGGCCAAACCAGGTCATGCACACTGCTAGCGGGTTAGAGTTCAGTGCTGCTTCAGTCATGTCCACAGAGACCGTCATGTCCACAGAGACCGTGTCGACTTTCAGGGACGGGGGGCACAGGACGGACGGCCACTTCGGAATTTCACACTGGCCCTGGGCTGTGTGTGGGTAGCGGGTAAGCAGGCAGGTGCTTTTAAGGACCACTTACACTCCCGCTTGTTAATTTCCATTAAGTCGGCTTGTAGGTCTGTCTGATGTCTCCGCCTAGACCTGGCCTGGCCGCCTCTGACACTAGTGCGCCTGTCACTTGTTGTCACAGCTAATGGGCCTTCAAAGGTTTTCAATCCCCTCCCCTCCCCACTCCCCCCCAACCCCCCCCCCCCCCCCCCCCCGCCCCCCAACCCACT
>JABMCL010003397.1:1120000-1187500 GCA_018857735.1 Alviniconcha marisindica | reverse complement strand
TTGAAATTAGTAAACATGGTGCTTAACGTCCACAGAAACCGTACGGCTTATTAGGGACGGGGAGAAGGGGGAAAGGGGTATGGAGGTGGGGGGAGAGGGAGATTATATACCTATCGCTACACTGTCACCACCAGAATGACTCCTGCATTAAGATGGGCAACGATGAAGGCCATTTTAATGTTTCAGTAGGAAGTGAGGACAAGTCACAAGACAGTGTCCACAAACCACAACCTTTTTTGAAGAGAAAGGAGAGCCGAAGCGGTATCGAACCGAGGTCCTTCCGCTTACCAGCCTAACGCCTTACCGCTAGGCCAAACCGGCTCACTCTTTGAAATTGTTGTTGATCGCTTTTACTAATATAGCGCTATTTAGTTTCCGCTCGTGCGCTCGAATGTGATTCTAAATTGGACCCCTTCATTGGCGTAACCAGTTCTAGCAGAGTTTGGAGGAAGGTGCCGGGAAGCGAAGCTCGGAGTGTGCACAGTCACTTGACCAGGGACTAACTAACAGGTAGCCGGGTAGGTAGTGTTGCTTAATGTCCTCAGATGTCAGTTGACATATCAGGCCGGACAAGCTGAGACCAATGCCGAAGCATGCTTCAATATAGCTTTACGTCCACGGAAACCAGAAGGCTCGTTAGGACGGACAGCCCAGGACGGCCACCTCGACTCTCACACATCTCCTGAACTATGTGCTCTAACAAACAACTACACTACGTGCAGTAGATCTCCGACTGGACACAGAACTGATGAGGGTGCTTATCCACTCAGCCACTGCCCTGATCACGCGCGCCGACGCAGCTGACCTAGATATGTTGCACTAGAGACAGCGGGGAGATCTACATCACACAGCCTGGCTCCCCGGTGTAGACTCACACGCGGCCCTTTCACATTAGGCCCGGTGTAACCGCACACATGGCCCCTTCGCATTACGTCCCTATCGGTAGGGCTGTAACGGGTCAACCTTCACGTTGCTTTCGACTTTTTCTCTGTGTAATTGCTGTTTCTTTTTAGCCATTAATTTCTGTTATTGAATATATCGTCTCTCTGTCGTTTGATCAGCTGGTTTAACAGTTAAGCGGTCTTGTAACAGTTGTTTTAACAGTTGATTAAACAAGTGACAGTTAACAGCTTACTGCTCTTTTAACGGTGGGTTTAACAATTGTTTCAGCATTTGATGTAACGGTTGGTTTAACAATTGATCGTTTTACACTGGGGTTTTTTTTCTGGTTTTCTCGATACTAGTTCTGATGAAACTGAAAATGTGGCATTACTTAGATTTGCAGATAAAAAGCAACGGCACGGTGCTTGACTGATTGAGTCAACGCCGGGTCTTACAACAGACTGAGCAGGGCCGGTTTGGTCCTGCTACAAGGCGCGTGCTTAGAACTGACGCAGACAGACCTCAGGTTGACTCTACTTTGGAGGCCTCTCCTTTTTCTTCAAGCGCTGTGGTTTAGGGTTTAAGGATACGCAGCAGTCTTGGACTTCGCCCTGTCTGTCTCTCTCTCGTTGAGAAGTTGAGAGAGGGTGTAAAATAAAGTTTTCGAGTTCTCTCTCTCTCTCTCTCTCTCTCTCTCTCTCTCTCTCTCTCTCTCTCTCTCTCTCTCTCTCTCTCTCTCTCTCTCTCTCTCTCTCGTTGAGAAGTTGAGAGAGGGTGTAAAATAAAGTTTTCGAGTTCGAGTTCGAGTTCTCTCTCTCTCTCTCTCTCTCTCTCTCTCTCTCTCTCTCTCTCTCTCTCTCTCTCTCCCTCGTTGAGAAGTTGAGAGAGAGTGTAAAATAAAGTTTTCGAGTTCGAGTTCGAGTTCTCTCTCTCTCTCTCTCTCTCTCTCTCTCTCTCTCTCTCTCTCTCTCTCTCTCTCTCTCTCTCTTCTCTCTTCTTTCCCTCGTTGAGAAGTTGAGAGAGGGTGTAAAATAAAGTTTTGAGTTCTTGGTCCTCTCTCTCCTCTCTCTCTCTCTCTCCTCTCTCTCTGCTCTCTCTCCTCTCTCTCTCTCTCTCTCTCTGTTGAAGTTGAGAGAGGGTGTAAAATAAAGTTTTCGAGTCTCTCTCTCTCTCTCTCTCTCTCTCTCTCTCTCTCTCTCTCTCTCTCTCTCATTCATTTCCTATATATGTATATAAATGATGCCTGTAATTTTATATTTACTCATCAGTAGCTTAGCAAGAACTAGTTGTTAGACAGGTTTTTGACTAATCTTAAACTACAATCCTTGTCAAATAAAGTTTTCGAGTTCGAGTTCTCTCTCTCCCTCCCTCTCTCTCTTTCTCTCTCTCTCTCTCGTTGAGAAGTTGAGAGAGGGTGTAAAATAAAGTTTTCGATTCGAGTCTCCTCTCCTCCTCTCTCTCTTCTCCTCTCTCTCTCTCTCTCTCTCTCCCCTCTCTCTCTCTCTCTCTCTCTCTCTCTCTCTCTCTCTCTCTCGTTGAGAAGTTGAGAGAGTGTAAAATAAAGTTTTCGAGTTCGAGTTCTCTCTCTCTCTCTCTCTCTCTCTCTCTCTCTCTCTCTCTCTCTCTCTCTCTCTCTCTCTCTCTGTCGTTGAGAAGTTGAGAGAGGGTGTGCCTGTGTTGACCCCCGCACCCCGTCCACCCGGGATCTCTGCCCGCTCGCCTGCCAGTAGGCCTACTCCAGCGGAGAAAACTCGGCGCTAAACAAGAAGACCGGATAACAGCCATTACACACTCCCAGCACCGCTTTCCGGCACCTTCCTCCAAACTCTGCCAGATTTAGGTACGCCTTTCTTTCTTGGTGCTTTACGTCCACGGAGGCGAGATGGCCTATTAGGGACGGGGACAGAGTGGGAAGGGGACGACAGAGTGAAGGCTCGACCGCGGAAACCGCCCGAAAAAGACAGGAGAGACCGTGGACCGCCGCCAGAACAATGGAAGTGTTAGGACGGTGTCCCCTCGCCATTGCCCAGCGACTTGTGCACTGCGCAACTGCTGTGCTTGGCCAGAGTCACAAAGACAATGTCCGTTGCACTGCTGTTGACGAACAACTTGGACAACTCAAGCAAAGGAAGTCCAGCTTTCTTAGCCCACTCCACCTCCCTACTCATGATCTCTTCTGGGCTAAGTTGAGGGTCCAGCTCCACCTCCCTCCTCTAAGATCTCTTGATCTTTTGATCTCGCCTGGAACCCTGAAGGGGCACTCTTTATCTCCGCGGCAGCTGTCCAGCGACGCGGTCAGCGCCCCCGGAAAGCTTCGGGTACTAATATGACTGTAGAAGCAACCTAACGCCCATAGTTCAGGAGCTGTGTGAGAGTCGAGGTGGCCGTCCTGAGCTGTCCGTCCTAACGAGCCTTCTGGTTTCCGTGGACGTAAAGAATTATTGAACCGTGCTTCGGCATTGGTCACAACTTGTCCCTAATATGTCAACTGACATCTGAGGACATTAAGCATCACTTCATCATCATCAACCTAACGCCAAAGCACGCACGTAAACATGAGACGCATCCACCCCGGGTAAAAAAGAGAGTTCCGTCTCGATTCAAACGATTGTGGTTTTATTTGTGCTGGCGTAAACTTTGTTGGCGGCTATAAATGACGCGCCTTGTTTTATTTGAGTTGTTCTTAACAAACATACTACCACAAACATAAGCACCAACAAAAAAACTGCTCGTTAGCTGACAGTTTTCTGGACCCTATGGCGTAACTAAATACGGCAGTGGCTGAAGGACGGATGTCGTAAACCAGTGCTTGGAGTTTGCAGCGATCACCGGCTCTGAGCTTAAGTAGGCGTGACGTCAATCGAGGATATCCAATCCCTTTGTTTGTTGGGCTATAAATATCTCGCCGGCCCGGATTTGCACACGGACACTGGCGCTGTCGGCAGAGACGACTGCTCGTTACAAGTCAAGGTTGATTGATTCGTCATTATTTAAAGGGGAACCCAACCGACGAGGCAAGCTGACTTGAAAACGCAGAAAATATGCAAATATTTTTTATCTGCATACTTCATTCGTTTGTTCTATCAATATTTCATAAAAAGACTTTTATATATAGATTTTTAACAAACACGGCGAGAAATGGAGTGAAAAATAAATGATGATGATGATGATGATGATTGCTTTTATATATCATCATCGCCCTAATATAACCGTAATGGTTGACTGGGCGTAAAATACCAAGTTACTTACTATCGAAAAGATCCCACATGCTTTTTTGCTTCCGTTCTCCTTTAACTTCTAGGCAACCGCCAAAGTCGCGTGACAGGCAAACACAAATCACCAGACCACAGGTCAAGGCCTGCTTCACAGTTCAAGACAGAGCAAGAAAACAGCAAACATACACCAGTCAAAATAGTCAGTAATAAGCACGCACGCACGCAATCTTGACATCAAACTGTTTATATCTTATAAACTAAATGTTAAAAATCGTGTTCTGGCCAACATCAGACTACGGATGTATTGTTTTAGCCCCAGTGTTCTGGCTTAGAGACAGTCATAAGATACTGATGACAATGTTCTGGCTTAGAGACAGTTATAAGATACTGATGACAATGTTCTGGCTTAGAGACAGTTATAAGATACTGATGAAATTGTTCTGGCTTAGAGACAGTTATAAGATACTGATGAAATTGTTCTGGCTTAGAGACAGTTATTAGATACTGATGACAATGTTCTGGCTTAGAGACAGTTCTATGATACTGATGACAATGTTCTGGCTTACACACAGTTCTATGATATTGATGACAATGTTCTGGCTTAGAGACAGTCATAAGATACTGATGACAATGTTCTGGCTTACGGACGGTTCTATGATACTGATGACAATGTTCTGGCTTTATAGATACTGATGACAATGTCAGCAGCCTCTGATCGGGGGCTGGGGAGATAGAAGTAAACGAAGTGAATGAAACGTAAAGACAGAAATAATCACGATCATCTTTCTTTCTCCCCCATCCCCCCCCCCAATTCGTGGTTTTGTAAGGATAGTTCCAGCAGGAGGCGATGTAATAATTATTACTGAAGTGCAGCACTGAAACGAAAACAGCACTAACACCCCGTTGTGCTAAAAAAAAATTAAAAAAATCGGTTTTCTCACAAATATGCTGTGCTATATTAAGAGAGGCGAAGCAATAATCTGTATCACCTTGGACAAGCTGACAGCCAACCGCCAAGTGCAAGGGACACAACCAAAATAAATTTAATGGAATGGATGTGAAATCCAAGACGCGAGCTGCTGTGGGCTAACAAAGACCACCCAAACCACACTACAGGCGCCTCGCTTTCCGGCACCCTTCCTGCGCTGGAGCGACTGAGGTTGTCGTAAACCTATGCTTGGGGTTTTGATTTGTATTTATTGCCTTGTATAGTGAGAATGCTCGTGTGTGCGTGTGCCTGTGCGTGCGTGTGTGCGACATAGTCAATTGTGTTTGTGTGTGTGTGTGTGTGTGTGTGTGTGTGTGTGTGTGTGTGTGTGTGTGTGTGTGTGTGTGTGTGTGTGTGTGTGTGTGTGTGTGTGTGTGTGTGTGTGTGTGTGTGTGTGTGTGTGTGTGTGTGTGTGTGTGTGTGTGTGTGTGTGTGTGTGTGTGTGTGCGTGCGCGCGCGCGTGCGCTTAGAATGGTTTCTATGGACAAGATTTTGCTCTTTACAAATACTTTAATTATTGTTTATTGTTATTTTGATCCGAACCGCTTCAAGTTCAAGCCAACAGCAAAACTATACCGGGAAGTGGAAAGGCTCAGTGGTTAGAGCGCCGGACTCATGAGCGCCGGATCGCGGGTTCGAGTCCCGGCAAGAGCGGTGGTCAGGGTCAACATTCTATATTGACTCTTATTTCGGTATCCGTTCCACTCCTTGTTGCTGCAGCAGCGGGTGTAAGATCCGGTCATTCCGTCAAAAATGCAGGTAGAGGTTACAGCTTAACACGCATGCATCCTACGTACGTGGCTTTGAAAGGAGTGACACTGTAGACTCGTGCATGGTTGTATGGTGTACACAAAACCTGCGCCAAGACGACAGCAGTTCCACGTGACACCAGCCATGTAACAAGCAAACAGCGCTGTAAGTACACCACTTGGGTGGATATTCAAAAGGCGCTATAAAAAGACTAGTCACTCATTCCGAATCACTCATAGTTCAGGAGCTGTGTGAGAGTCGAGGTGGCCGTCATGGGCTGTCCGTCCTAACGAGCCTTCTGGTTTCCGTGGACGTAAAGCTATATTGAACCATGCTTCGGCATTGGTCACAGCTTGTCCCTAATATGTCAACTGACATCTGAGGACATTAAGCAACACTACCTAACTACCTTCCGAATCACATGCGAATCACATGCGAATCACATGCGAATCACATGCGACAAGAGCGCACGGCGGAGTCTGCTGGAGAGGAAAAATGTGCAACACAATGACTGCTAGCGTTCTGAAGCAAGATCCAAACACAAAAAGACTGAACAAGTGACAAAAACTCAAAACTCAACCAAAACAAGATTTTTTTAAAAATAAAAAATCCTCTCATTTTTCGTCGTTTTTAACCGTTTATTCTGTTGTTTAAGTGTCGTTTTGTGGCTTGACAAAGGGGATTTCTCCGAAAATTTGCATACTTGTGTCCGTGTTAGAATAAATAAGCGTTCGTTTGAACCTTTTTGTGTTTGGATCCTGCTCGAGAGCAGAGAATAGCGCTGTAGTTAAAGAATTCATCATCATCAACAACAACAACAACAAACTATGGATGTCAAGACTACTCTAGTCTGCGCTGGGAAGTGAGATTTCATGGAAAGTTGCCAATGAATATTCATGAGGTGAGGTCACTAAGGTAACCGGGGTGGAAATCGAAGCTGAGGAGGGTGGGCTACGTTGCAGACGACAAAATGTCCTGTGTACACACCCTCTCGCCATTTTTGCACGACCCAGCCTCGTTTTCGATTTCGTGACTCGCCGTGGCATAATTCGCAAAAAGCACACAACAACAACAACAACACACACAGACATACACACACAGACATACACACACACACACACAAACCAACAACAACAACAAAAAAGCACCACCACCACCACCAACAACAACAAAAAACAAAAAATCAACAAAACAAAACAAAAACAAACAAACACCACCACTACCAAACAAACAAACAAACAAAAACCCAAGCAACAACAACAGCGACATCAAAACACATTAACAGCACACAAGCGCTGCATACGCACGTAGACACGCTGTGTTTATGTGTTGCATGATAGCCGTGTGATAAGTGCGAGAACGGTAGAACTGCCTGCTTTGCCTAGAGCTGCGTTTGGCGTGACGCGCCGCCAGTCGATCCGGCCCACTGTTTTCTTCCGCTGCCTCATCAGGTATCGGACTTTTGATTGGTCTCGCCAGGCTCATGACGCGTCATCTACCGACACGTGGGACCATCGAGTGGCATGGTTCAGGAGCTGTGTGAGAGTCGAGGTGGCCGTCCTGGACTGTCCGTCCTAACGAGCCTTCTGGTTTCCGTGGACGTAAAGATTTATTGAACCGTGCTTCGGCATTGGTCACAACTTGTCCCTAATATGTCAACTGACATCTGAGGACATAAAGCATCACTTCATCATCATCATCTATGATTCGTTTCTTAACTGAACTTTTAGTTCGCCGAACATGGTTCGGACAGTCCAAACTTTACTTCGATTCCACGTCGTCATGAGATGCAGCTCGCCGAACTTGCTGCAGCAGAGTCGAATGTATCTAATCACAGCCAAGGAAGTCATATGACTTTCATCATCCACACACTGAGGTAATTAACTCTACTAGTTCTTACTGGGTCTGAGACAATGCTGTGCCTCCCAAGTAACAATAACAAATCCTCCGACATTGAGAACTACGATCCGATCATTTATTTTTATTTTTCACAGGGAGCTCTGCTCTCAGCCAGTCGAGGATGAACGTCGAATAAGCGAATGTTCCCAGAACGATGTTGGCGAGCTTTTTGGACCCCGATAGACGAATACTTCCACCGTAGGTTCGCGAAGCAAACTTCGCCCAATATGAACCTTTACAATCTGAGGACATTAAGCATCATTTCATCATCATCATCTATGATTCGTTTCTTAACTGAACTTTTAGTTCGCCGAACATGGTTCGGACAGTCCAAACTTTACTTCGTTCTCAACTGGCTCGTCATGAGATGCAAGCTTCGGCCCGAACTTGCGGCAGACAGCATGATCGAAAATGTAGGCTAAAGTCAAGTCAAGTGAAGTCAATATACTTTCATCATCCCACACAGGGTAATTCAACTAACTACTATGTCATTTTGGGTCTCCGAGACAAGGCTGCGCCTCCCACAAGTCAACAAATAAACAAATTCCCTCCGAAGCGAGTGAAGAACCTAGCGACACCGTCATCCATTTTTATTTTTATTTTTTCATTCATCCACAGGAGAGCTCTGCTCTCAGCCAGTCAGAGGCAATGATCGTCGAATAGGGCGAATGTTCCCAGAACATGTTGAGCGAAGCTTTTTGGACCCCGAATCTTCGACGAATACTTCCAACTAGGTTCGCGAAGAAACATTCGCCCAATTAAGAACAGGCTTTACAATGGCTGAAACCACTGCCTATCTGAATGCAGAAGTCACTCATGATCCGTCACAGCACGGTTGTCTGTCCGCTCTAAAGAAAGTAAATAAACATGCTGCTTAACGTCCACAGAAACAATAAGGGCTTATCAGGGACGGGGAGGGGGTATGGAGGTGAAGTAAACATGGTGCTTAACGTCCACAGAAACAATAAGGGCTTATCAGGGACGGGGAGGGGGTATGGAGGTGAAGTAATACATGGTCTTAACGTCCACAGAAACTCATAAGGGCTAGGGACGGGAGGGGGTATGGAGGTGAAGTAAACATGGTGCTTAACGTCCACAGAAACCATAAGGGCTTATCAGGGACGGGGAGGGGGTAGGGGGTATGGAGGTGAAGTAAACATGGTGCTTAACGTCCACAGAAACCATAAGGGCTTGTCAAGGACGGGGGGAAGGGGGTATGGAGGTGGGGGAAGAGGGAGATTATATACCTATCGCTACACTGTCACCACCAGAATGACTTCTGCATTACGATGGGCAGCGATGAGAGCCATTTTAATGTTTCATTAATCGTGAGGGACAAAGTCACAAGACAGGGGCCACAAACCACACTTTTCTTCTTCTTCTTCTTCTTTTTTTTCCCATTTTTTTTTTTCCTTTTTCCACGACACAATCCATAGAGTGAAAGACTGGTGGTTTGGGAGCAACGACCTCTCCTTCAAAACAAGTAATGACTGACGCACGCAGATTGATGGAAAATGATGTCAGTTACAACAAACCAGGCGGATTGCCATATTCGTCACGCTTCAAATTCGAAGCACACAAAAAAGCACACACACAACAAAAAAACAAAAACAAAACAAAACAACAACAAAAAACAGACAGACAAACAAAAAACACAGCAACAACAACAAAAGTCTCTTTTCTATAACGATTGATAGATCAACGTAATGTAGCCTGCAGATGAAAATATTTGCACATTTTCTACCCTTTCATGCGAATACGATGCGTCTCCGGTTCGGTTGCCCTTATAAATAGATCATGATATTTTTTTTACTACCTTTCTGGATCATGAAGCGTCAGTATATAGCATTGCCTACTGGCCCCTGCAAAAGCGCCACTTTTCAGCAAATTATTTTACGGCTGCGATTTGTTCCATGCTGACTGTACCGTCGAACCAGTCAGATGCATTTCTCATTTCAGGTTGTTGGTTTAAACAAAAATTTATTCGAGACGAAATAAACATACAAAAAAATCATTATGAGCTCATCAACAAGCTATAGCTTATAGGCGATGAGCTCATGCAGTGGGAAAAAAAACAACAATGTATGGCCGACGAACAATTTCACTTCGCTAACAATAAATGAGACGTGACAAAAAAATAACAACAATAAAAACAAAAAACAAAAAAGAAACGATGTTGTTGTTAAATCACCAGTTCAGTTCAGTGTTGCTGTACGTCCACAGAGACCGTACGGACCATTAAGGGACGGGGAGCCGGCAGGACGTCCACCTCCACTTTCACACAGCTCCAGAGCTCTGAGAAAATCACCGATTTTGCGATGGGCCGTCATCAATTATAGGCTATGCGTCGTTACTGCTCTAAGAACTTCCTTGTTGAGATTAAAGAGCAGCGGTGACGCATTATCCACCAAACGGCCCGGAGCGGCTATCGATTGCCAACAGCCATCAATTACGTCTGCTGTTATTTTTTGGTTTTATGTGTCAAGGTCGTTTATCGCTAGCATGCGTATTGCTTTGTTTTGTTCAGAATTTAATGGGACGTGAAAGCTGCGTTGTGTAGGTTATTTGGGGGGACAAAAAAGAAAAGAAAGCAGAATGAAAAGATAATTATCCTAGTCAAATGCACACCACACACACATTCATGCACACCCACACATTTACACGCGCGCTCACACGCGCGCTCACACACACACACACACACACACACACACACACATTCACACGCGCGCTCACACACACACACACAGTACATACATACACACTCTCAGAGATAGAGCACAGGTACAGAGGCTCTGCAGCCGCCTGGTCTGGCGCCGGACAAGACGAGTGGCACGTGCACACACTACATGCACAAGATAGTCAAGTTAGTGGCCCAGCGGTATGTTCTCTGACGATGTTTTCACCCATCATAGCTGTTGCATCGACAGCCCTTCGACTTTGAAGTCACTGATATATATCTGTTTTCGTTATAGCCGCAACTTCTGACTGCGATGAACATGAAGAGAGACACTTTTTGACAAAGTCCATAAGTGACAATGGGGCGAAAGTAAAATCCAACTGGTCACAGTCACACACACACACACACTCACGCGCGCGCACACACACACACGCGCGCGCAGACACACACACACACACACATACATTCACTGGCTCATGCACACACACACATTCACTCACTCACGCGCGCGCACACACACACACACTCTCTCTCTTTCACACACACTCTCTCTTTCTCTCTCACACACACACACACAGTACCGCATGCATTCAGGAATCGCGCGCCCTGTGTGGTTGACAGGACGTTACAACGAAAGAGAGAGAGAGAGAGAGAGAGAGAGAGAGAGAGAGAGAGATGACTTGGGAGGGACTGATTGCTCAATTTTCCATCCTAATCACATTCAATCAGTCTTTCTGTCTGATGGCGGCTGGACAAGTTGTCTGTGTGACTTCCGGTTTCCGGCCATCCTGGTTCAGCACGTGATGTGCGACGCCGTAGCTAAACGCTGAGGAAATGTCAACTGCCAGCATTAACGTGTCAGGGGTTTTGCATGCGGTCTTTGATCCGGGCCCCACAGTGCCGTCAAAACACAGGCCCAGTTCTACGAGCAGACGGGCTAATCCCATGGCTGCCATTTTGCTGCAAGTCCGGTTTACAGCCGAAGGAAAATGTACAGTAGGTACTTCGCCAGGACGGTGTTGGGTAATGGACAGTGGGGATCAGTTTCCCGTTAGACTGAAGAAAAAGGTTCAGTTCAGTACATTTGAAGATAGCATCTACGCGTTCTGAAAAGCCCATCTATGCTCCAGCCGTCTCTCAGTGAGAGGTTTTACCAACGTTCGTCTGGCCATGGGCTTGCATGTACTTTTATTGTCCTTCCTGGCTGTCTCAGTAACGGGCCCAGTCGCACAGACCATTGTCCTTCCTGGCTGTCTCAGTAACGGGCCCAGTCGCACAGACCATTGTCCTTCCTGGCTGTCTCAGTAACGGGCCCAGTCGCACAGACCATTGTCCTTCCTGGCTGTCTCAGTAACGGGCCCAGTCGCACAGACCATTGTCCATCTTGGCTGTCTCAGTAACGGGCCCAGTCGCACAGACCATTGTCCATCTTGGCTGTCTCAGTAACGGGCCCAGTCGCACAGACCATTGTCCATTCTCTGGCTGTCTCAGTAACGGGCCCAGTCGCACAGACCATTGTCCATCTTGGCTGTCTCAGTAACGGGCCCAGTCGCACAGACCATTGTCCATCTTGGCTGTCTCAGTAACGGGCCCAGTCGCACAGACCATTGTCCATCTTGGCTGTCTCAGTAACGGGCCCAGTCGCACAGACTACCGTTTTGGTGCGGTTGCGGTTTGAACTAGGGGAAGTCACCACGGGCAACAGCAGCCATACCGCAGTCGCGCTAGAATGTTTGGTTGCTTCCCTTGCAAAGACCTCCTCGCCCCGAAGACGGCTGGGACGAAACCTGTTTGCTCTTACTGCAAGACTAAGTAAAGAAAGAAAGGACGAACAGCACATTACAGCTGGTGGCAGAGATATAGCCAAGGTGGTATCTACGCGCTAAGGCAAGCCAGTATGCGCTTCACCCCATTCACAGGATGGCCGTGAAAAGTTTCAAGGTAGGTTTCCTTTCCTCATATTTTGTGTTCGGAGGATCTCGATTGACGTCTCAAGCCCGGTGCACGAACCCCGTTGCGCTGGCGAGATCTTGTGTTTTCCTTTGAATTAATTTAGTCCAGTTAATGGGGAAACGAAACATAAGCAACACCACAGACTCAAGTGACTGGAATGGAATAAAAAATAGACATACCTGTTTTTCAGTCCATTTGTTAATAATCAACATTTGGAAGTTGCAGATAAATAAAGGACGTACAGTATATTCCAGCTGGTGGAAGAGAGATAGTAACTGCATATTAGCATCCTGCTGAACTGAACTGCCAAAACAGAGTTCTTGAATTTTAACATCCCGTAAATTGCACATGACACACAGAGAGCGAGACGAGACAAAGAGAAAATGGGAAAAAGAAAGAAGGAAATGCTTCATAATTAATGCAGTGTACCAGAAACATCACGTAAAGGCAAAATAAAAGTTTACCCTATCACAGGAGCAAGTCTGATTCACTGCCTACGACTCCTCCACACTTGTGATGGAAAAGGGTTAACAAACAAGAAGTTGAATGAACCAGGACCCGAAACTGAAAAGGTAAAAGAACTGTGGCCAATTTCAGTATTGAGTACTTAGAGAGAAAGCCAAGGGATGTATTTCTCTATCTCCCTTTTCTCTGTCTCTCTTATATATATATACACATACATACAGAGAAACAGACAGGAAACAAGGCACATTCTCAGTGTTGTATACTTTTATTTTTTTTCTTGTTTTAAAGTTTAGACAACTGTATTAGTTTTCATGTTGGCCCTACTGAAAACAAAAACAAAAAACCACCACCTTGCTCATGTACAAAGCTTGCTTTTGTCTTTAAAATAACACGGTGGGTATGGTGGGGGGGGGGGGATTTCCTAAATAATAAAATCATTTTTGTGAAACTATGTAAATGACACTTGTTTCCCCTTTGGGGGGGGGGGGGGGGGGGGAGGGGACAATTAATACAAAACTGTACCTCTTGTCTACAAAGTCTCGGAACAATGAAATGCTTGCTACCAATGTGCAAATCCAAATGAGACACATAGGAATTGCATTCACATGTAAAATGAAGACCACACACATGAGCAATATCAAGTTCATTAAAAGAAAGGAGGGTGGGGGGTGGGGGTGGGCAGGTAATGACAAGAGCAGAGAGGCGAGGTGACACGAAGAAAGGAGAAGCCTTCAACAGGGGCCATACACTGTGACATACGCTGCAACCACTCTGACACCACACCACAGTGCGACAGAAAAAACACACACACTCAGTCACTCACAGCAGTTTTCTTCTTCTGAAAATGAACCTAGACACGGTGACCGTTTTGTTGTTTGTTATAGTTTAATTCATTTGGTCATGATACGAAAATCGAATGAGAATACAGCTAAAAAGAAGGAAAATAAAAAATAAATGAACAGTTTTGAAACGGGTGTGAGTTCTCCATCTCATAGTGCAACCTCAGTGGTTTTGCTGCAAAGCTGAGCAAGTCTGTTGTCACTGACAGAGACTGTGCCTCTGAGAGGATAAAACACATCAACAATGAAACAAGCACGATCATTTGGTCCTAGAAATGAATCACAACTAACAGGGCACACTGCGTCGGTATGAGGAACAGGTGTACAAATTGCAACATCAATATTTCATCAAGCCAGTCTGCAAAACTTAAAAGACAACTCCAGCAAAGTACATACACAGCATCAGCCCAACAACAAGGTTGTTGCTGTTGCAGGCGCCCACCATAAGCTCTATGTTGAATGCAGGTGATATTCGAAAAGCTGATGCCCATACACATACATTCACTTGCACGCACACATACAACTCACACCGTCAATGCACACACAAGGCAGTACAAAACAGCATAATCCGACCACCCTGTCGAAGTTGCTGCCAGGGGACAGGTGGCCCTCAATATAAATCACCAACGCCATGATCATCTGTGCCGGGACACCATTCTGATTCAAATGGCACAACTTTACAACCATGCGCACCTTCATTCACTCATTTCCTTCCGTCTTGTCACCAACTTCAGTGCCATCTGGACATCCACACCTGAACACATTATTTCCAGATTCAGAACATCACCAACAACACTATCTCTCTCTACAATAAAGCAAAACCCTGTCATTAAGACATCTGCCTGTTCTTCAGTACATGGACCTTTTCATACATTGTCCAGTTTCCCATTTTGATAGCTAGACACACAGAACACATCAAATATCTTGACATCATTCCAAAACATTTGTTTCTGTATAGTGTCCAACTTCAACATTTTTAAGACTCAGACACTTTTAGTGCTTGCTAGGTTATTTGGGTCTTTTCATAATTCACTGAAATCCAATATGGACTACAGGATCTTGAGTGTGCGTATGCGATCTCTTTATGCAAGCATATACAAACGGAGGACCTTAGAATTCGACTCTAGAAAAATATCAGGGCTGACACAAAATCTCACACATAATGGTCACCCATCCATTTGGTGACCACATTTGATCATGCTAAACTTGTCTTTCCAAAGCAAGTGCTCCTGCTCTGTGGCAACGGCTCTCCCTGTTCTTGGAGACTGTGCGTGAGTCCGTTGCCAGCCTCACCGTCCTCAAGCCCTTTGCTGATGACCGTTTCGTGCCAACTGCACACTCTGAATCAGCTGAACCAACCCCACGTTCCACAGGCTGGAACAATTCATCTGCCTGGTGTTGAATGCCCAGTCAACCGTGAACGCTACATCCAGGCAAATCACATTTCAAGACACGCAAGCGAACCAATGGATTCCCAGTTTCGAACATGCGTCACTCCACGTTGGGAGAGGGTTGGGAAAGAAAGGCGCCGAATGACTCCAAAAGACAGAAACCAGAAAGGCTGAGTACCTGGCAGATGGCCAATCATACAAAGCTACAGTCTGACCTAATTCAGGCATAAAGGAGTGAGCTTTTGATAGCTTTGGATCTTCAGCTGAGGGGGGCCTTGCTTTCTGGCGACCCGCCACAGGGCAGATGAACGATCTAAAACAAAATCACACAATCCTACTACAGCTTTTGAAATAACTAACACTAAAAACACCACCACAGGCAAGCATACTCAGAATCTCCACACATTTCTCTTCCCAGTCAGTACTTTCACGTAATCCTTCTCTTCCTTCTCAATCGATACTTTCCAAACATCTCTGCCCACTCAGTCCTCATTTTCAAATAGTTCTCCTCAAAGTCAACTGATACTTTCACACCGGCTGCTTCCCAACGTCCAGTCCAAGGAAGGACAAGTCGCTCAGTCGCTGTCATCGCTCTTGGATTTCTTCTTCTTTTTCTTCTTCTTCTCAGACGTGGACTCCTGAAACAGTCAGACAGACACGCTTCCTTGTCAGCTGGAATGTGAAAGTACTTCCAAAACAAATCATGCAGACGTGACTGCAAGCACCAAAAGACACGAGAGAAAAAACACACACAAAAGATGAAGTCCAACAGAGGCCCATTTGGTGAAACTGAAAGGTCACTCCTCTTAATTAGTTTTGATTAACCTGAAGTCCAACAGAAGCCCCCACACACAAAATGTCCTGGTAGGCGCGCACACACACAAAATGTCCAGGTAAGTGTGCACACACACACACGTCCTTGTTGGCACACACACAAAATGTCCTGGTAGGCACACACACACAAAATGTCCTGGTAGGCGCACTCACACTAAATGTCCTAGTAGGTGTACACATACAAAATGTCCTGGTAGGTGCACACACACACACAATGTCCTGGTAGGCACACACACACACAATGTCCAGGTGCAGTCAAGCCATACTCACATCCAGCTCCCCTTCACTCTGCCTCTCCTTCTTCTTCTTCTTCTTTTTCTTCTTCTCACTGCCATCACCGGCGGCGCCACTGGTGTCTGCTGCAGCATCGCTATCACCGCCACTGGACTCGCGTTTCCTCTGCACAGCAATAAGGAGAAAGAGGTCATCATTTTCCGCGTCACCTTTGTGCTCGCACTGTCACTACTGTCTATTATACAAGACTGGTACCAACACCACTGCACAGCAATGGGGAATGATGATCGCTTTTATATAGCGCTATTCTCCGCTCTCTAGCAGACTCACTGCGCTCGCGTGTGGTTCTACATGAGTGACTAGCTTTTTATAGAGCGTTTTTAATATCCGCCAAAGTGCCTTTAAGTGGTGTGCTTACAGCGCTGGCATGGCTGGTGCCACATGAAACTGCTGCCGTCTCGGCGCAAGTTCTGTGTACACCACACAACCATGCACCATGTCACTTCATGCAAAGCCACATATGTAAGGTGCATGTGTGTTTAGCTGTAACCTGCCACCTGCACTTTTGGCAGAATGACCAGGATCTTTTATGTGCTACTGCGGTAACACGGGGGTGGAACGGATACCGAAATAAGAGGCAGCATAGAAAGCTGACCCTGGAGAAGAATGTTTTTTCTGCCGCTCCTGCAGGGATTCGAACCCGCAACCTTTCAATCATGAGTCTGGCACTCTAACCACTGAGCTATCCCCGCTCCCCAAAGGAGTTCCCCAAAATACACAGGCAACTGCATTACAAGGTTTGCCTGTTAGCATGAAGCTTTGGATCAGGACCAAGACGCATCCACCCAGCTTTTTACTTCCATAATCATTAAAAATGCACACACACTTAACCCCCTCACTGCCCAGGCCTGTGAAAGTTCCCGGATGAAAAGTGCACACACACCTGCAAACTGTGTATTTTCCTGTCCATAACAAAGCTGCTTTCAATACTGTTTTTTTTTGATGAACACCCATTCATGTACCAATACAAAAAAGAAAACAAAAGAACTGAAGGATTTCAAATTTCGCACTTTTATTGTAGTTTTTAAGTCACATCATGGCAGGGAAAGGGTTAAGTGAAAGATTTAAAAAAAGAAAGGTCAAAGGTGATTTACGTCAGAGTGAGAAGATTTCATTTTTATTCAGACTGACCTTGTGGGAGGTTTCCGCTGACTGAGCACTGTCTGCATCCCTCTTCACTTGACTGCTCGGCACGCTGAAAGTGAAATCAACACAGAATGTTACTGCAGTGTCGCAAAACCATTGCGGGTGGAAGGGCTTTAAAACATTCGACTCAAGATAGCAGGTTCAAACCCCAGGCCTCATTTAGGCATCACCCCCCCTCCCAAGTGGAGGAGTCAGTGTCTGTTCCTTGGATGTGTTAACAAAAAAACTTGAGGCACAAGTGATACAGAGTAACTTGGTGTTTTATGCCCAGTCAACCAGCACAAGTGATACAGAGTAACTTGGTGCTTTACGCCCAGTCAACCAGCACAAGTGATACAGAGTAACTTGGTGTTTTACGCCCAGTCAACCAGCACAAGTGATACAGAGTAACTTGGTGTTTTACGCCCAATCAACCAGCACAAGTGATACAGACCTGCGCATGTCAGAAGAGCAGATGGCAAGAAACCCTGCCATACAAAATTACTCCGCAGAAATTCCAATGTTACAAGTTACTATTCGTAACACCTTTGAGCAGGCACTGGGAACAGTCGGGACATAGTCCTTCTCAAACAATTTCTTTTTTTTACCTGGAAACAATCAAGCAGGCGAGGGACTGTTCCTCAAATTCGAAAAGCAAGTAGGTGAGCTAGCATGAGAATTCTCTCTCAAAATCAAACAGCTGCTGTGGAGGGGGAACGTGTCCCTCAAACCTGAGGGCTTATGGGAGTGAAGGCGGCGGGGGTGGGGGTGGAGAAGAGATTCTGTATCACAACCCTGACCTCTGTTTTGCGACAAGACTGAGGGCTGGTCATTTCAACACTGACGCCATTAGACTGCAACAGAACAACTTTATTCCAAGATAACAACTACTTTAAAAAAAATTAAGTCATAGGGCTGATTGGCTTTTATGCCCCATTACTGTGACAAATAAAACATGCCATCATAAAAACAAACAAACTTCTATTTAACAAAAAAACTTCCATTTAAATGTGCCATGATAAAAAAAAACTTCCATTTAACAGATCAAAATAAAAGAGGCAACAGAAGGGAACCACGGAGCCAGCCTTCGTCAGAGAAAGAAAACCAAGTTCCTCACAGGAAAAATTCCCCAGTGACCTAAAAACACACACAATGCCAACTAAGAAAATAAAACACACGGTCCACCCTAGTGACCTCCAAAAACTTGTAATAACGCCACAGCTATCAACCATTTTCCTGTACACTGCTTAAATGTCAACAGTTTGCATTGGTAGCAACGTTCTTCCACATCGACATGTCAAAACAGTGCCCAGCAGTTTATGCTACACTCTCCATGCAGTGTTGAACTGTCTGTGCCATTCACTATGACCACAGACACATCAGTCTGCGGCCAACTCTCAGGCACAGTGAGAGGGTAGATCTACCCGACAGCCAGTCAACCAAAACGGTTCCTGTCAGTGAGCAGTTACCCAGTTTAGTGTGCCACAAGTATATCATTGCAGCTGACTGGGAGACGTCACTGCAGTCAACTAACTTGTGGCATTCACGTAGCTACGCCGCAGATGTAACACCACCATGGATCAGGGCTGGGAGTAGTAGTAGTAGTAGTAACTGGATTTTAATGTCCTGTCAACCACACAGGGTCACCTCAGGACAGTCAAACTCGGGTCATAAGCAAATACACATTTCTAAACTCTTCTTACATATATATACATATATATATATATATATAATATATATATATATATATATATATATATATATATATATATATATCAACCCTCTGTCAAGTCGATGTACAAAACCAATCACTTTGCAAACATAAAACATACATACATGTATACACAAACAACAGACCCAAATTTTTGAGGAGTTAGTAAATGTTCATGGATTTGCTGACACCAGCAAGCGTGACACTACTGCCTCATCTACACCGTGACCATCTATTAGATGGAGGGAATATCTTGAAATAAAAATCTGACCCCCCCCAACTTTAAAACCACCACCACCACCACCACCACCAAGTCATGGATTTTGACCCTGAAAAATGCATCAGACTGTACCGATGTTGAATTCGCATCCCACAACTGTGAACACCAAGTCGGACACGCAGGTCACTCACACTCAACTCATACAATTCCCCCCCCTTTTCAGTTCTCTCTCTAGAAATACACAACTCCTGGTAGCAGGTGAAGCATGCAAAAGCTACATTCTGACCCACTCCAGGTTTTAAAGCCGTTACCACCCGTGGGTTCCTCAGGAAGAGGGGACTTTACTGTCTGCATCCTCAGGACCCCACTGCAGGGTCGTTTCCCTGAACACCCCCCAGCTTTCAGCCTCTCAATCCACTCAACCCTGTTTATGAGTCGCAGCAATAAAGTGTCTGCACCCTTTCCTGCGACCAAAGACACGCCAGTCTGAGGCCAACCGTCGGGTGCAGTGGGAGGGTAGATCCACCCGACAGACGGTCAACCAAAACGGCCGCCTCTGACGGACGGCTACCCTGATTTAGTGTGCCACAAGTGTAACACCGCAGCCGACAGTGAGATGTCATTGCAGTTGACTAACTTGTGGCTACTGCACACCGACCCACCATTCCCTCCCTGCGTCAGTCCTAGCAATGACACATGCTGTCCTCGTTCCCTCCCTGCGTCAGTCCTAGCAATGACACATGCTGTCCCCGTTCCCTCTCTGTGTCAGTCCTAGCAATGACCCACCCTGTCCCCGTCCCCCCCGTGTCAGTCCTAGCAATGACACATGCTGTCCCCGTCCCCTCCCTGTGTCAGTCCTAGCAATGACACATGCTGTCCCCTCCCCTCCGTGTCAGTCCTAGCAATGACACATGCTGTCCCCGTCCCTCCGTGTCAGTCCTAGCAATGACACATGCTGTCCCCGTTCTTCCGTGTCAGTCCTAGCAATGACACATGCTGTCCCCGTCCCTCCTGTGTCAGTCCTAGCAATGACACATGCTGTCCCCATCCCCTCTCTGTGTCAGTCCTAGCAATGACACATGCTGTCCCCGTTCCCTCTCTGTGTCAGTCCTAGCAATGACACATGCTGTCTCTGTGTCAGTCCTAGCAATGACACATGCTGTCCCCGTCCCCTCTCTGTGTCAGTCCTAGCAATGACACATGCTGTCCCCGTCCCCTCCCTGTGTCAGTCCTAGCAATGACACATGCTGTCCCCGTCCCTCTCTGTGTCAGTCCTAGCAATGACACATGCTGTCCCCGTCCCCTCTCTGTGTCAGTCCTAGCAATGACACATGCTGTCCCCGTCCCTCCCTTGCCTACATGTCCAGCTGTCCCTCTCTGTGTCAGTCCTAGCAATGACACATGCTGTCCCCATCCCCTCTCTGTGTCAGTCCTAGCAATGACACATGCTGTCCCCGTCCCCTCTCTGTGTCAGTCCTAGCAATGACACATGCTGTCCCCGTCCCCTCTCTGTGTCAGTCCTAGCAATGCACATGCTGTCCCCGTCACCTCTCTGGTCAGTCCTAGCAATGACACATGCTGTCCCCGTTCCCTTGCTGTGTCAGTCCTAGCAATGACACATGCTGTCCCCGTTCCCTCTCTGTGTCAGTCCTAGCAATGACACATCTGTCCCAATCCCTCTCTGTGTCAGTCCTAGCAATGACACATGCTGTCCCCGTCCCCTCTCTGTGTCAGTCCTAGCAATGACACATGCTGTCCCCGTCCCCTCCCCGTGTCAGTCCTAGCAATGACACATGCTGTCCCCGTCCCCTCCCGTGTCAGTCCTAGCAATGACCCAGCTGTCCCCGTCCCCCCCCGTGTCAGTCCTAGCAATGAACATGCTGTCCCCTCCCTCCCCGTGCCTGCTCACACCCCTTCCAGAGACCGCGTCCCTCCCTGTCATCACATACACATGCTTCCCCTCCCTCTGGTCATCCACAATGACACAGCTGTCCCCGTCCCTCCGTGTCAGTCCTAGCAATGACACAGCTGTCCCCGTCCCTCCGTGTCAGTCCTAGCAATGACACAGCTGTCCCATCCCCTCCGTGTCAGTCCTAGCAATGACACATGCTGTCCCCGTCCCCTCTCTGTGTCAGTCCTAGCAATGACACATGCTGTCCCCGTCCCCTCTCTGTGTCAGTCCTAGCAATGACACATGCTGTCCCCGTCCCCTCCCTGTGTCAGTCCTAATCACAACACATGCATAGTGTTATACTGTATCACGACATACCTGACATCCAGGATGGTTTTGGCGTAGTCTGCAGGTGTCTTGTCGTTCACCTTGCCATACTTGTCCAGCAGGCCCTTGGAGATCAAGTCTTTCTTCCTCAAGGCCTGTAACAACCCACGAAACTGCCATTCAGCTTATTACGCCAGATAATCCTGTAATGGTTCACTCGACGCCTGACAGTGGCGCAATGGTCACCATACCAACACCTGACAGTGGCGCAATGGTCACCTATACCAACACCTGACAGTGGTGCAATGGTCACCATACCAACACCTGACAGTGGCACAATGGTCACCATGCCAACACCTGACAGTGGCGCAATGGTCACCATACCAACACCTGACAGTGGCGCAATGGTCACCATACCAACACCTGACAATGGTGCAATGGTCACCATGCCAACACCTGACAATGGTGCAATGGTCACCATACCAACACCTGACAGTGGCACAATGGTCACCATACCAACACCTGACAGTGGCACAATGGTCACCATACCAACACCTGACAGTGGCGCAATGGTCACCATACCAACACCTGACAGTGGCACAATGGTCACCATGCCAACACCTGACAGTGGTGCAATGGTCACCATACCAACACCTGACAGTGGCACAATGGTCACCATACCAACACCTGACAGTGGCACAATGGTCACCATGCCAACACCTGGCAGTGGTGCAATGGTCACATGACAATGGTGGAATAGCACATCCAGCCATGACAATGGTGGTGGAATTGTGCAGCCAGGCATGACAACGGTGGTGGAATTGTGCAGCAAGGCATGACAACGGTGGTGGAATTGTGCAGCCAGCCATGACAACGGTGGTGGAATCGTGCAGCCAGACACAATGTGTGTGTGTGTGTGTGTTGGGTGGGTGGGTGGGTAGGTGGTTGGGGGGGAGGGCACAAAGCACAAGTGACTGACCTGGGGTCCCAGCCCCCACTTGCGGGGGTAGAGGTCGCGCTCCATGATAACGCGCTTGATCTTGGCCACAACGCCATGGTCACAGGACAACATGGTGGACGATGTCATCATAGCAATACCTGCACACACATGTAAGCAGGTAAAAAGTGCATACAAGAACAAATGCCCAGCCAACTTGCATTTAACTGTCTCAACAGCAACATCACATTACACTAACCAACTACACTAACTTTGTGTGTGTGCATGGGACATCACTGACAACTTCCACTGTTACAACATCCTGTTGATATATCTGTAACTGTCTCTGTAACAACATCCTGTTGATATATGCAAGCTGCTACTAATTTAGCGTGTTAGTCCATTTATTATGATTACCTTGTAACAGGTAGCCTGTTATACTTAGCTGCTTACATGATTTAGCATGCTATTGTATTTAGATTATTATTCAGATGCTGGCAAAGCAGAAAGGACCACGTCTCAGTGCCCTCCACATATCTCCCTTTCCCTCCGCATAACCAATCAATCTCCCTTCCCCTCCACAGAACCAGTCGTCTCCCTTCCCCTTCACAGAACCAATCAGGTCTCCCTCCCCTTCACAGAACCAATCAGGTCTCCCTCCCCTCCACAGAACCAATCAGGTCTTCCCCTTCAAAGAACCAATCAAGTCTCTCTTCCCCTTCACAGAACCAATCAGGTCTTCCCCTCCACAGAACCAATCAAGTCTCTCTTCCCCTTCACAGAACCAATCAGGTCTTCCCCTTCACAGAACCAATCAAGTCTCCCTTCCCCTTCACATAACCAATCAAGTCTTCTTTCCCCTTCACAGGACCAATCAGATCTTCCCCTTCACAGAAGCAATCAGGTCTCTCTCCCCTTCACAGAACCAATCAGAATTTCTGCTCCCATCTAGCAGCCACTCACCTAGGGCAATCGCCTCCCCCTTTGTGGTGACGATGACAATCTCATCATTCAAGTTGATGCCATCAGAGTAGCGCAGGACACCTGGCAACATCACCTTGGCACCGTAGCAGATGGCATTCACCTGAAAATTAGCCCATCACCTCTTCATCAACTGAGTTATGCATGTGCCATGGTCTCCCCCCCCCCCACCATTTCATATGCACTTTGGCAAAAATTGTGACTACACATGAAACAATTTCACTTTCCAAAGAACTGTTTTGGCTAAATGATCCAGTTAAATAATATTTACACAACTTCAGTTGTTTACATAAGTTACAAGGTACGACCTGAAGCACAACTTATCTCATATCTGACATGGTACTGTTGTTTTTAACATGAAACATGTTTACCAGGGGCTGCTGGCTCAGTTTATACGTGACTGGGATACAGTCACTGTTACTTTTAGCAGAGTCCTTGACAAAGAATACCTCTATGGGTATGACTGGGATACAGTCACTGTTACAGCCAAATCCACAACAAGGAACACCTCCATGGGAATGACTGGGATACAGTCACTGTAATTGGTGTTACTCACAGCCGAGTCCTTGACAAAGATTTTCTTGTGGCTGACAAGCAGTGCCTCCAGAGGTTTGATGACTCGTCGCAGGTACTCGTCGTTCTTGTGGTTGTCGTATATGTACATGGCATCCAGCACATCATGCATGGTCACCATCCCGTCCTGAAAACAACAGCCACACCTCAATGTAAATTCTCTGTCCCCTGCTCCCATCCTGAAGACAACAGCCACACCTCAATGTAAACTCTCTATCCCCTGCTCCCATCCTGAAGACAACAGCCACACCTCAATGTAAACTCTCTATCCCCTGCTCCCATCCTGAAGACAACAGCCACACCTCAATGTAAACTCTCTATCCCCTGCTCCCATCCTGAAGACAACAGCAACACCTCAATGTAAATTCTTTGTCCCCTGCTTCCATCCTGGAGACAACAGCAACACCTCAATGTAAACCTGCTTCCATCCTGGAGACAACAGCAACACCTCAATGTAAACCTGCAACACCTCAATGTAATCTTTCTGTCCCCTGCTCCCATCCTGAAGACAACAGCAACACCTCAATGTAAACCTGCAACACCTCAATGTAAACTCTCTATCCCCTGCTCCCATCCTGAAGAAAACAGTAACACCTCAATGTAAACCACCCCCTGCTCCCATCCTCAAAACAACAGTGACACCTCAATATGAAACTTTCTATCCCTTGTTCGGCATGCACTAAACTTGCAACAGTGTAAACTGGCTAAGTGGGTAGGTACTATTGCCCAAGCTGACAACAGAAAGGTCATGCTATCTGGTAAAATAAGACATACGCACAAATCATTATCCCTATACATAAGAGAATCATTGCAAAGTAAATTGCCTCAAGAAACAAAGAGGGTCATTGGCACTTGACAGATGTCACATATATCACAAGGGGCATGATCATGGAGACATGAATCACACAAGATAACTATCTACTGGCATGCAAGTAAATACAAGGTAGAAAAACTCCAACAAGCTCATATCCTCTAACCTGTATTAAAACCTAGGATTAGAGAGGGAAAAAATACAAACCGATTCTTTCTGAATGCCTGAGCGAACTCGTCGCAGTTCTTGCATCTGACCCCCGACCCCCAGAAAGAGGCCAAGATGGACGCACATTGTTCTAATGTAGGTGCCTGCCTCGCAGTCCACGTGGAAGATTCCTTAGTGACATACGAGAAACACCAGTTATTGACTTATTCCGGCTAAGATTTCGTGTAGGTCGCAATGTAGAAAATAAATAAATAACAAGCACGTAACTCCCTGATTATTGAGGTATCATACTTAGGTCTGGAAGACGGTCACAGACTTTGTTTGGAAGCTTACTCCCTTCAACCAGAACCTGTTGGGTGCTTCAGTCCTTCCCTGAGCCAAATCCGATTTTTGTTCCCCCAAAGCTAAGCAGAGAGCAGAGGGGTTATCCAAAACCTGATCCTGGTGGGGACCATTATCAGGCTGGTTGCCTAGGTCAGACACGAGTTTTGCTACTTAAGCAGCTCATCAGCGACCACCGGCACATAGTGGTGAGAGGGTATCAGCCCAGTACCAATGAAAGAAAGCCCTAGAGTATGTGGTACTGAACTCGAACACTTTATTTTACAAGGATTGTAGTTTAGGTTTAGTCAAAAACTTGTCTAACAACTAGTCCTTGCTAGGCTACTGATGAGCAAATATAAAATTACAAGCATCATTTATATATATACATATAGGCACGAATGAGTGAGTGAAACGTTATACATGACAATTTCCACATAAAACATAGTGTGTTCACAGCACCAGATGCATACATGATTCAGTTATACATTATGAGCATACAAGCATAGCATACCATAGCAACAACTGATAGCATGGCCATGGGAGATTATTGTTTTTGGTGCAGTGCTGTTTGTATTCATGTAACAAATGCAGAATCAAGAAAATAGTAATAACTGTACACAAAACAATACTGCATAATTATGTGGTTTCTGCTTGCGGTATTCTCAGAAACATTCCTCTATGGGGCAACATTGGTTTCTGTTCACGACTGACAGGAGGAACATCACTGAACACACACACACAAAAACAACAACAACAGCAAAGCAACAAAATGGCAAATAAAAGCAAAACGTAATTAAATGGGAATTTTTAAAATGGACCCAAAACATTAACAGCGTCCATAATTAATGAAACAAAAAATTCTGAATAAAAAGGCTACAAACATGACGAATAAAACCTATTAAAAAAAGCAACATTAAAAATAAGTAAATGTAAATTTGAACCCAGAATAATAAATAATAAAAAAGGCCCCCAATAAAATTAAACAGCATTGGCATATAATCTGTAAAATAGCATTTTTGCACAAAAACAAACAAAAACTGGTGTATTTGTCAACTGGTATGCTTCTAAACTGACACATACAAAAGTTAATTTTACATTTTAGCTATAAAGTAAGTTAAAAGTAGCACATAAGCAAAAGGAGTGAACACACAACACAGCACTAACTTACCCATGCCCTTCTCATTGTCGTATTCCAGCAGGTTACATTTGTACACTGTGCGAATACGAAGCTGCCTCTTCACTGCAGAGATAAGAGGGGGGCGCTGGAACATAGCTCCCGTCAGGTTTTCCATGTTCTGAAACACACACAGCCACAGACTGAAATGTACAGGTGGAACATAGCTCCTGTCAGGTTCTCCATGTTCTAAAAAACACAGCCAGAGACTGAAATGTACAGGTGGAACATAGCTCCTGTCAGGTTCTCCATGTTCTAAAAAACACAGCCAGAGACTGAAATGTACAGGTGGAACATAGCGCCTGTCAGGTCAACATCACGCAAAGCTTGAGGATCACAATCAATTATGAGAGAACCCCAAACCACAAGGACTTGTTTGTTAAAACACTTCATCAATCCCTTGCAGTAAATTCCGGTTGCCCTACCTGGGTAAGGCTACAGCAGCCACAAGAACAGCGCCGCCCATTCCTACCAGTGTTTCTGTGTGTCCAAACAATGGTATTCCTACCAGTGTTTCTGTGTGTCCAAACAATGGTGTGGCTACCACTGTTTCTGTGTGTCCAAACAATGGTGTGGCTACCACTGTTTCTGTGTGTTCAAACAATGGTGTGGCTACCACTGTTTCTGTGTGTCCAATGGTGTGGCTACCACTGTTTCTGTGTGTCCAAACAATGATGTGGCTACCAGTGTTTCTGTGTGTCCAAACAATGGTGTGGCTACCACTGTTTCTGTGTCCAATGGTGTGGCTACCACTGTTTCTGTGTGTCCAAACAATGATGTGGCTACCAGTGTTTCTGTGTGTCCAAACAATGGTGTGGCTACCACTGTTTCTGTGTGTCCAAACAATGGTGTGGCTACCAGTGTTTCTGTGTGTCCAATGGTGCGGCTACCACTGTTTCTGTGTGTCCAAACAATGGTGTGGCTACCACTGTTTCTGTGTGTCCAATGGTGTGGCTACCAGTGTTTCTGTGTGTCCAAACAATGGTGTGGCTACCAGTGTTTCTGTGTGTCCAAACAATGATGTGGCTACCAGTGTTTCTGTGTGTCCAAACAATGGTGTGGCTGCCACTGTTTCTGTGTCCAAACAATGATGTGGCTGCCAGTTTCTGTGTGTCCAAACAATGGTGTGGCTACCACTGTTTCTGTGTGTCCAAAATGGTGTGGCTACCAGTGTTTCTGTGTGTCCAAACAATGGTGTGGCTACCAGTGTTTCTGTGTGTCCAAACAATGATGTGGCTACCAGTGTTTCTGTGTGTCCAAACAATGATGTGGCTGCCACTGTTTCTGTGTGTCCAAACAATGGTATTCCTACCAGTGTTTCTGTGTCCAAACAATGGTGTGGCTACCACTGTTTCTGTGTGTCCAAACAATGGTGTGGCTACCAGTGTTTCTGTGTGTCCAAACAATGGTGTGGCTACCACTGTTTCTGTGTGTCCAAACAATGGTGTGGCTACCAGTGTTTCTGTGTCCAAACAATGATGTGGCTACCAGTGTTTCTGTGTGTCCAAACAATGATGTGGCTACCAGTGTTTCTGTGTGTCCAAACAATGATGTGGCTACCAGTGTTTCTGTGTGTCCAAACAATGGTGTGGCTGCCAGTGTTTGGGATTGTTAATGTACATATAGATGTTGATGCATGCGACTGCACACAGGGGTACGTGAACACCCACATGGGGGTACATGAACACCCACATGGGGGTACATGAACACCCACATGGGGGTACGTGAACACTGTAAGAGAGTCTGCAGTGGGAGCTGACTGTGGGAGAAAAATCCCTTGGTGCACTGGGGAATCAACACCCACATGGGGGTACATATACACCCACATGGGGGTATGTGAACGCCCACATGAGGGTACGTGAACACTGTAAGAGTCTGCAGTGGAAGCTGACTGTGGGAGAAAAATCCCTTGGTGCACTGGGGAATCAAACCTGCATCAGTACTGCGCCAAGCCTTCTTGGTCCAATGCTCTACCAACCGAGCTATCACGCCCATGTGGCCATACAGCCGGATGGACTAACTGACCATTTGAGTTTCTTCAGGAATACCAAACCACCATAAGGAGATTCTGCATGACTCTGTCATGACAGTTTCTGCATGAGTCGGCCATGACCGTTTCTGCATGTCACTAGTTCACAGCTGCCAACCATTGGCAGAGGAAAAGAAAACGAAAAGGGAAATCCTGATAGGGGATGGGTTGCAAGGGGCATGTTGAAGCATATTCATCTTTTGAACACCAACCTTGCAACCTCCAGAAAGCTGGAGCAACAAAAACAGGAGAGGAGTGGGGCCACACACACACACACATCACCAAAACAATGCGTGCAGCGATCAAACTCTGGCCTCCATCCAAAATGCTGGTGTTGCATCAGCAGACTTTCACAGAATGCACAACATTCTTCAAGCCAGGACTTGCTGATGAATGAAAATTCTTTGTAACTTGAAGAAAACTGATGAGTTTCCTTTTTACCAGTTTTCTTGCATTTTGTGTGTGTGTGTGTGTGTGCTGGTATTGCTATTTTGGTTTTTGCTGAAGGCAAAGCTTCTCCTGTTAAAGCAATGCTTTGCTCATGTGCCAGGTAAAAAAAAAAAAAAGTACCTTGTTCGAAAACCTCAGATCTGAAAATGAAACAATCTGAGATTTCACTCCTTTCTTTTGCACTGATTATTAACACAGAGAAGAAAATAACAAGGGAAACTGGAAAATCTGGACTCCATGTAAAATTCTGGGAAATCCGGAAGGGTTGGCAGCTATGCTAATTCTTTTCCCATCCCATAATTGCACTGCCCCAATGGCTGTAGAATTAGAAGATGTGAATCACCTTGGCAACCAGGGCCTGGTCCTTGACCACGCTGTGCAGACGGAAGATGCAGACGTACTCCTTGCCGGCATTCTGCTGAGACTTGACCAGGCGAGTGGCGCGCTCGATGCAAACGATCAGACAGCCGGTGACCTTGGGGTCCAGCGTTCCGCTGTGGCCGGTCTTGTCCACACGCAGGATTCTCTTGATCCAGGCAACCACTTCGTGGGACGAGGGGTTGGCAGGCTTGTCCAAGTTGATGAAGCCACTCCTGAATCACCACAACGCTATCATGAACCCCTGCTCTGCGGCGGCGCTACAATCTCAACCCACTCTCAAAACCAAACCAGAACATTTCACTCATTAAGATGTTGACCCTAGAAACTTCACAAACATGCTATGACTGCAAACTTCCAATTTCTGATCACAATCTGTCACCACACTCCTAAAGTTTCAACAGCTGTTCACTGCACTCTTAAAATTTCATCACAGTTTGTCATTAACCCATTTGGCCCCAGACTGCCCGCTCTTTTACCTTACCGCGAAACCCCAGACCGCCCGGTAGCGGCCGGCTAGCAGACGCTCCATACTAGCATCTCGGCTTATGCAAATAGGAACAGGATTCTCGCAAGACTTGTAGCCTCGTTTCCGCTATTGTTTACTACTTCCGGCAATGTCGTTTGTTTGAAGTTCGAGAGACGCTGTGAATTTTCAAAGTTGCGAGGTGGACACACGATAGATGGCCGAAAATAAACAAAAGCCCAACTATTAGCAATGGCGTCGGAGCTTCATCCTTTGAGATTTGAACTGCAAATTTGGTTCAGTCGCTTACCGTGGGCACACTAACAAACTCACGGAGCTTCATCTTTGGAGATTCAAAAGGAATTTTTTTGCAAAGTTGGTTACCCCCCCCAAAAAAAACGACATGCAGATGCGGACATTTTTGACTTTTTTTTTAATGCTTTTATTTTTTAGTGAAAAAAAATAATCAAAACTTGTTGGATATATATACAACTTACAAGAACACTGTATTCACAAACTGGGAAAAATACGAAGTGAGCTGAAACTTTTGTTTGGTGTTTATTATTCATTTTTAAAGTTGTATACCGGGATCATTTGACACAGTTACTTCCCTTTGCAAGGGATTTCGTAGCGAAAGGGCAGCGTCTGGTCTGAAGCCAAGTGGGTTAAAGTCCAGAAATTTCATCAGTCTGTTAACACACTGATAATTTCATCAAAATTCATCACCAACTACAATTTCATCATACTTTGTCACAAACTTAGCTTTTATTTCATCACACTTTGCCACCACTCCAAAGTTGCATTTCAATTTGTCACGAACAGCTAAAAACATCATCACAATTATTTTGTCAACATACTCCTAACAGTAACAGTACAAATTTAGTCAACACACCCTTAAGCTTTGAAGAATCATAATTTGTTACTGGACTCCTGAAATTTCATCACACAATAGTACATAACTTCGTGTTTTACACCCTGTCAACCAGTGCAGTTATATCAGGGCTATTTCATCACACAAAGAAAAGAAGTAAAAAACAAAGACAGACGCATGCAAAACAAAGCAGAACCAACGCACTTGATGTATTCGGTGGTTTCTCTGTGCAGCGGTGACGCACCCTGGGGAATTGGGGTGTAGTGCATGGTCTTGACATTCAGCTTGTTGAAGTCCTGCAGATGAAAAACAAACATGCCCTGCATTTTGTGCCCTTGTTTCCACAAAGCTATGAAACTATGTTTTTTTTACCTTTTTTTCCTTTCTGTTTTATAATTTTGTTGCACATCATGATGAAGGATGCAACACTTATGTAAGTGGTCGATGGAAGTAGCAGGTTGGAAGTAGGCAACAACAAACGAACCACAGCCAGATGTTCCTGGTTTATTCTTCTTTTCTGATGGTATGTACAACAGGCAGTTGCTATCGTCTATCGCTTTTTCTCCCACACTCTCACCACGTCTTCTAGTGACGTCCAAAATAATAACATGTAAAAGAATTATGACAATTAAATGATGTCCACACACAAAAGAAGAAAAAGCTAGTGACACGGACAGAGCGACATACAGAGTACAATAACACAAACACAATGTGCAGATGCGCTCGGCCACACATTGGAAAAAAAATGCACACAGCAATGTAAACTGCCTAACTGTTAGCTTACCTTCAGGAGCAGAGGCCAGTGGCTGGCATCCAGCTGTTCGACTTTGGTCGACGGCTTCAGCATGAACATCTCCTTGCGCTGGTATTCCTGCACGACGACACACGCGCGTACACAAAACCACCACGCATCAACATCAGCCACTGACGTACCTTTTCAGGTTTTTGTTTCAATACTAACAACAGTAAACTCTTCATTTAACAGGACATGGCCCGAGTCGACGTAACTATCAAGATCAAGATCAACTCTTGCAGCAAATTTGGGTTCACCGTACCTCAGTAAGGCTACAGCAGCCACAAGAGCGGTGCTACCAATTCCCACCAGTGTGAGTGTGTGCAGTGTTTCTGTGTGTCCAGGCCATGGTATTGCAGCCAGTCCTGGGAATTTTGAACATGCACGTAGATGTTGATGGATGTGACTGTACATGGAGGCTGTACAAATGCTGAATGAGTCTGCACTCAAACTTGATTGTGAAAGAAAAATCCATTGCTGAACTGGGGATGGAGGTCGTGGGGGTGGCGGGGGTCCAGCAGTCACTGTTACAGTGTTAGTGTTACTGTAGAGTCTGACTTTGTGTGCGTGTGTGTGCGTGTGTCACTGTGTGTGTGTGCATGTGTCACTGTGTGTGTGTGTGCATGTGTCACTGTGTGTGTGTGTGTGTGTGTGTGTGTGTGTGTGTGTGTGTGTGTGTGTGTGTGTCACTGTGTTGTTATACTTGTCAGCAACATGCACAGTTTTGTGCAAGTTTTATGGCAGCTCACCATGGACTGGTGGTGAGCAGAGAAGAGCATGTCACTCTGAGTGTGACTGTCAACTGGTGTTGTGGCATAGAAAGGAGTGTCATAGTAATTAAATCATTAACTTTTAACACCTGCTGCAGAAGCATGTATCACTGCACAACCATAACTTACGTAAGTTTAACTGTCAGTGTCACTAGTGTCAGCTGATAACAGTGATATTGCACTGGTCACACTTACCCCCAGACTCATGTCACTAATGTCAGCTGATATTATGATAATAGTGATATTGCACTGTCACACATACCCCCAGATTCATGTCACTAGTGTCAGCTGATAATGTGATTCTGCACTGTGACATTTGCACCCAGGTTCATGTCAATAATCATTAATGTCAGCTGATATTGCACTGGTCACTTACCCCAGATTCAGGTCACTAGTGTCAGCTGACAACAGCGATATTGCACTGTCACACTTACCCCCAGATTCATGTCACTAATGTCAGCTGATAATGTAATACTGCACTGGTCACAGTTACCCCCAGATTCATGTCACTAATGTCAGCTGATGTGATATTGCACTGGTCACACTTACCCCCAGATTCATGTCACTAATGTCAGCTGATATGATACTGCACTGGTCACTTACCCCCAGATTCATGTCACTAATGTCAGCTGATATGATACTGCACTCTCACACTTACCCCGAGATTCATGTCTCCCTCCTCTCCACCCTTGCTCTTTCGCTTCTTCTTCTCTGAAACAAAGCAATAATTATATAATAATGTGGACATTTATCATGCGCTCATCAATGCCCTGAGCGCTCACATGATACATATTAACCTAAATATGATATTCTATACACATGTAGAGCATAGTCCTACAAAATGATTTACATAAAGTATTATAAAAAACATACGCACTACAAACACACACTGACTGTAGCAGAAACTGGGTACTGATATTAGCTAGGATGGAAATACTGTGAGAAGAGGAAGGTTTTCAGTTTGGTTTTAAAAGATGACAGGGTTGAGCAGTGTCTAATGTCTTGTGGGAGTGAATTCCAAATGTGGGGTCCAAAGCAAGAGAAGGTGCGAAAGCCATGCGTTTGTATTGTTGGATTTCCAGCATGCAGGAGTCAGAAGAAGAGCGTAGTGTATGAGACGGAGTGTAGACATGCAGCAGTTCAGAGAGGTAAGCAGGACCAGAACCATTTATAGCACTGAAACACATACAAGCGACTTTATACTTAATACGTTCTGAAATGGGAAGCCAGAGCAGTTTTTCCAGGAGAGGTGTTGAGTGGTGGTGACGGGGTGCCAAGAGAACAAGTCTTGCAGCAAAGTTCTGAATTTTCTGGAGAGGTTGGACGACAGAATTAGGTGTACCCATGAGGAGACAGTTGCAGTAGTCAAGCCGTGAAAGGATATAGGAAGTAACAAGTCTTGGTTGCGTCTTCAGTGAGAAACCTGCAGACTGAACTAATGCGTTTAAGCTCGAAATAAGCAGTTTGGCAGATTTTTATGACATGCTTCTTCATGGACAGTTTTGAGTCAAGAATGAATCCAAGGTTCCTGGCAGAATCAGAGAAGGGGATGTTGGAGAGCCAAGAGTAATCGAGTCAGGGAGGGAAATGGTAGAAGGTTTCAAGGAAGACGAAAAGGGAAAGAGAAGAGCTTCTGTTTTGTCGTCGTTCAGTTTGAGCTGATTTTCCGTCATCCATGTTTTTATGTCCTCTGTGCATGCTTTGAGTTCTTTGGTGAGGTTGGTCATTTCACTGAGAGGAGCGGATTTCTGGAGCTGTGTGTCATCTGCGAAAAGCTGATGGTTTACAGAGTGGTTAGCTATGATATCGGAGACAGGCGTAGTGTACAGGACGAAGAGAATGGGCCCCAGTACTGAGCCCTGAGGCACACCGTACATGAGCTGTGATGGTGACAAAGACGAGTTATTGACTGAAGTGGACTGATATTGTCTGAGAGGTACGAGTGAAACCATTGGAGTGCAGTAGACTGAATGCCAAAAACAGAGTTCAAGCAGGAGAGGAGAATTTGGTGGTCAATAGTGTTAAAAGCGGCAGAAAGATATGAAACAAAGCAAGGGATGAATCAGTGAATAATTACTGTAAATAACTAGTATTAGTAAGACTAAGAGGAGGATTACTTCCAAAAGTCAAAAGTCCAAGTAACCCTCATACAGTCAAAGATCACTTCATTGTTCAAGCAACAGTGAGACTGGCCATTTGAAGTAACCTGATATCCATAAACTGATCAATGTTCATTATCAGGGCTCCAATTAGCAAGTATTTTAAGGTCTCTGGGACTCCCTGCTATAACTTTTAGAGGTTCCCTGGCCAGTTTTAAAGGGTCAAGTCTAATATGAAACAGCAGCTGTGCAGAAGTATTCAATACAATGCCCTTTGTCCCTTCTACAACTGGGCTCTGGTTTGATATACACTGGATCCAACTTGTGCCAGCTGGACAGCTGATACATACTGGATCTAACTTGTTCTGCCAGACAGCTGATACATTGGGGATATATCCTGCACTGGCCAGACAGCTAAAACAGCCTGGATCTAACTTGTGTTACATCAGCTGGACAAACTTGCATCAGCTGAATAACTCATACATGTCTGATATAACTTGCATCCCTTGGACAACTGATACATGTCAGATCTAACTTGCATCAGCTTGACAACTGATACACACAGGACAACATATACATGCCAGATCTAATTTGCATCAGCTGGACAAATGATACATGCTGGGCAACTGATACATGTCAGATATATCTTGCATCAGCTGCACAACTGATAGATGCCTGGCAACAGATACATGCAAGATCTAATTTGCATCAGCTGGACAACAGATACATGTCGGATCAAACCTGCATCAGCAGAACTGACACATGTGGGACGACCAGCAGGTGCCTGATCTAACATGCATCAGCTGGACAACCGACAACTGATACATGTCGGATCTAACTTGTATCAGCTGGCAACAGATACATGCCGTATCTAACTTGCATCAGCTAGACAACTGATACATGCGGTGTAACGGATACATGTCAGATCAAACAAACATCAGCTGGACAACTGATACATGTCGAATCTAACTAACATCAGCTGGCCAAAGGATACATGCGGTGTAACTGATACATGCTGGATCTAACTTACATCAGCTGGACAAGATACATGTCGGATCTAACTTGCATCAGCTGGACAACAGATACATGTCGGATCTAACTTGTATCAGATGGACAACTGATACATGCCGGATCTAACTTACATCAGCTGGACAACAGATACATGTCGGATCTAACTTGTATCAGTTGGACAACTGATACATGCGGTGAAACTGATACATGCCGGATCTAACTTATATCAGCTGGACAACAGATACTTGTCGGATCTAATTTACATCAGCTGGTCAACTGATACATGTTGGATGTAACTTACATCAGCTGGACAACAGATATGTCGGATCTAAATTTGCATCAGCTTGACAACTGATACATGCAGTGTAACTTGCATCAGCTGGACAACAGATACATGTCGGATCTAACTTGCATCAGCTGGACAACGGATACATGTCGGATCTAACTTGCATCAGCTGGACAAGGAATACATAGGGTGCAACTGATACATGTCGGATCTAACTTGTATCAGCCGGTCAACTGATACATGTCGGATCTAACTTGCATCAGCTGGACAACAGATTCATGTCAGATCTAACTTGCATCAGCTTGACAACTGATACATGGGGTGTAACTGATACATGCCCGAACTAACTTGCATCAGCTGGACAACTGATACATGCCTGATCCAACTTGCAGCAGCTGAACAACTGACACATGCCGGATCTAACTTACATCAGCTGGACAACAGATACATGCCTGATCTAACTTGCATCAGCTGCATAACTGATACATGTCCGCTGACTGGTACATGCCTGATCTAACTTGCATCAGCTTGACAATGGAAACAAGTCAGATCTCATTTGCATCAGCTTGACAACGGAAATATATGCCAGACAACTGATACATGCTGGATCTAACTTGCATCAGCTGGACAATGTATACATGTCGATCTAACTTGCATCAGCTTGACAACTGATATATGCGGTATAACTGATACATGCCAGATCTAACTTACATCAGTTGGACAACAGATACATGTCGGATCTAACTTGCATCAGCTGGACAACTGAAACATGCCAGACAACTGATTCAAGTTTGATCTAACTAACATCCGCTGGACAACGGATACATGTTGGATCTAACTAACATCAGCTGGGCAAGGGTTACATGTCAGATCTAACTTGCATCAGGGTGAAACTGATACATGCGGTATAACTGATAGGTGCCACATGCTGTATCTAACTTGCATCAGCTTGACAATGGATACATGCTGGACAACCCATACATGTCAGATCTAACTTGCATCAGCTTGACAATGGATACGTGCTGGACAACCGATACATGTCGGATCTAACTTGCATCAGCTTGACAATGGATACGTGCTGGACAACCCATACATGTCGGATCTAACTTGCATCAGCTTGACAATGGATACGTGCTGGACAACCCATACATGTCGGATCTAACTTGCATCAGCTTGACAATGGATACGTGCTGGACAACCCATACATGTCGGATCTAATTGCATCAGCTTGACAATGGATACGTGCTGGACAACCCATACATGTCGGATCTAACTTGCATCAGCTTGACAATGGATACGTGCTGGACAACCGATACATGTCGGATCTAACTTGCATCAGCTTGACAATGGATACGTGCTGGACAACCGATACATGTCGGATCTAACTTGCATCAGCTTGACAATGGATACGTGCTGGACAACCGATACATGTCGGATCTAACTTGCATCAGCTTGACAATGGATACGTGCTGGACAACCCATACATGTCGGATCTAACTTGCATCAGCTTGACAATGGATACGTGCTGGACAACCCATACATGTCGGATCTAACTTGCATCAGCTTGACAATGGATACGTGCTGGACAACCCATACATGTCGGATCTAACTTGCATCAGCTTGACAATGGATACGTGCTGGACAACCCATACATGTCGGATCTAACTTGCATCAGCTTGACAATGGATACGTGCTGGACAACCGATACATGTCGGATCTAACTTGCATCAGCTTGACAATGGATACGTGCTGGACAACCGATACATGTCGGATCTAACTTGCATCAGCTTGACAATGGATACTGCTGGACAACCGATACATGTCGGATCTAACTTGCATCAGCTTGACAACGTGATACATGCTGGACAACGATACATGTCGGATCTAACTTGCATCAGCTTGACAACGGATACATGCTGGACAACCGATACATGTCGGATCTAACTTGCATCAGCTTGACAACGGATACATGCTGGACAACCGATACATGTCGGATCTAACTTGCATCAGCTTGACAACGGATACATGCTGGACAACCGATACATGTCGGATCTAACTTGCATCAGCTTGACAACGGATACATGCTGGACAACCGATACATGTCGGATCTAACTTGCATCAGCTTGACAACGGATACATGCTGGACAACCGATACATGTCGGATCTAACTTGCATCAGCTTGACAACGGATACATGCTGGACAACCAATACATGTCGGATCTAACTTGCATCAGCTTGACAACGGATACATGCTGGACAACCAATACATGTCGGATCTAACTTGCATCAGCTTGACAATGGAATCTAACTTGCATCAGCTTGACAATGGATACATGCTGGACAACCGATACATGTCGGATCTAACTTGCATCAGCTTGACAATGGATACATGCTGGACAACCGATACATGTCGGATCTAACTTGCATCAGCTTGACAATGGATACATGCTGGACAACCCATACATGTCGGATCTAACTTGCATCAGCTTGACAATGGATACATGCTGGACAACCGATACATGTCGGATCTAACTTGCATCAGCTTGACAATGGATACATGCTGGACAACCGATACATGTCGGATCTAACTTGCATCAGCTTGACAATGGATACATGCTGGACAACGATACATGTCGGATCTAACTTGCATCAGCTTGACAATGGATACATGCTGGACAACCCATACATGTCGGATCTAACTTGCATCAGCTTGACAATGGATACATGCTGGACAACCGATACATGTCGGATCTAACTTGCATCAGCTTGACAATGGATACATGCTGGACAACCCATACATGTCGGATCTAACTTGCATCAGCTTGACAATGGATACATGCTGGACAACCGATACATGTCGGATCTAACTTGCATCAGCTTGACAATGGATACATGCTGGACAACCATGTCGGATCTAACTTGCATCAGCTTGACAATGGATACATGCTGGACAACCGATACATGTCGGATCTAACTTGCATCAGCTTGACAATGATACATGCTGGACAACCGATACATGTCGGATCTAACTTGCATCAGCTTGACAATGGATACATGCTGGACAACCGATACATGTCGGATCTAACTTGCATCAGCTTGACAATGGATACATGCTGGACAACTGATACATGTCGGATCTAACTTGCATCAGCTTGACAATGGATACATGCTGGACAACCGATACATGTCGGATCTAACTTGCATCAGCTTGACAATGGATACATGCTGGACAACGATACATGTCGGATCTAACTTGCATCAGCTTGACAATGGATACATGCTGGACAACCGATACATGTCGTATCTAACTTGCATCAGCTTGACAACTGAATACATGCTGGACATCTGAGGACATTAAGCCCCATACCAACAAGTTTGTACAATAAGCCGGTTTGGCCTGGCGGTAAGGATTTAGGCTGATAAGCAGAGGCCTCAGTTCGAATCCGCTTCGGCTCTCCTTTCTCTTCAAAAGTTGTAGTCTGTGTACCATCTTAAAGCAGGAGTCATACTGGTGGTGACATTGTAGCAATAGTTATACAATCCCCCCCCCCCCCCCCCCCCTCCATCTCCCCCATAATAAGCCTTATGGTTTCTGTAGATGTTAAGCACCATGTTTACCACTATCTTGTTTGATATCTTTGTTAGGTGTGTGCTGGAGTATTTGTGTCTGTGCACTGATGTTGAAAGAACCTGTGCAGTCCTGTGTACCAGCACCTCATGAAGTTTGGGATAATGTGTTCTTGTCAGTAACAAAGGCAGAGTAAGGTAGCTGTTGGTTCTGAGACAGAGGTGGTAGGAATAGCTGACATGACCCCATTTTCTGTCAGTTGGGAACAGGAGGTTTGGACTTCCTGGCACTTTCTTAAGCTTAGTGTGTCCCATGGGACCCTCTAGGTGTAAGTTTAGTGCATCCTTTTCAGTTCTAGTGCACAAGGGATGCACATTTGTGCATTAATGGGAACCTTGGTCAAAGCAATATATTATTATAATATAATGTACACTCTCTGTTACTCTCACATCAGTCATTGTAGATCTCTAAAAGTAAAACTGAAGGCTAAAGTAAAGTTGATTGAAAAAACATGGAATGGTGGAAAAAGACTCTCATGCTCAATGACCTATCTTGTTAACTTGGCGTTCTCATGCTCAGTGACCTATCTAGTTAATTTGGCATTCTCATGCTCAGTGACCTATTTTGTTAACTTGGCATTCTCATGCTCAGTGACCTATCTTGTTAACTTGGCATTAAAAAGCAACAACTTATTTAATTTAGAATGTGAAGGGACAACAACACAGCTTGATCACTTTACCTAAATCAGCAACTTCTGAACTAGGCTCAATCAGTGTGAATTAATTTATGAAGTTCAAAATAAGGGAAGAGGGGAATACCAGACTCTGTGGTTCTGTTTAACAGTTGAAGGCAAATGTTTACTGGTAAAAACTGGCATCGTGTGTACAAGTTACAACTACAACAGCCAATCTAACAGTTAGATTGGCAGTTGTAGTTGTAACTTGTACATGTGATGCCAGTTTTTACCAGTAAACATTTGCCTTCAACTTGCTCAGGTTACTAGAACTATTACTGTACTAATAGTAGCTAGTACTAGCAACTACTACTCCTAGTCCAGTAGCTCAGTAGTAGCTGTACTGGAAAAATAATTTAACTTGGCTTTTGACTTTACTTTGAAAGCTAGTGCACTTGCTCTGCACCACCAACCCTCCGTAAAATTTGTGTGCAGACTGTCCAAGATGGCCCAAACCACCTCTACAACACCCCAGTTCACAGCCAGTCACACTGGATTGACTCAGCTGACACAAGTGACAGCTTCAGAACACTAATCAAAGCCAACAAAGGCCACTGAATTGCTGTGCTGTTTCCTAACCATCATGTAGATGGGGTATGATCTATAGCTCAGTGGTATTGGTACAATATTAATATATTTAATGATTATTTATCTACTTACTACAGCACATATCTTCATTTCCCATAATATTAATAATCATAATGCCAATTGCCATTAATGGATAAAATCCAAGGAGACGGTTGGAAATTCCTGGACCATTTTAAAAGTTAGTTTGGGTCACAAATATCATCACAATCATTAAATGAGGTCCATATCTACTGATTACAGCCAAAATCTGCAACAAAAGGTGATTTTTTTTCTCCATATATTTTTGTCTTTGAGTTTGATTGTTTCCAGTTGGCACATGTTGCCCTTTGACATTTGACCTTGTTTCCCAATAACAACGCGAGCACTTCCTTAGTTCCAATGTTGGCAAGGAAATCGTACTCAAGACTCAATGTTCTCAGACTCAGACTGCATTTTTTTCTGTACATTTTCCATGGGTTTTTAATTGCTGTAGCTTCTTATCTTAATCAGTTAATGAGGCCGCTTATCTAGCACTGTAGCAGTGCTCACTTTGTCAGATTCATTTGCCATTTGCAGTCTTTGAGTGACGCCAACTCAAAACCATCAAAGACAAAAATATATGATGAAAAAAATTCACCTTTTGTTGCGGCTTTTGGCTGTAATCGGTAGATTAGACATAGACCTCACTTATTAATTATTGTGATATTTGTGACCCAAAATAACTTTTAAAACGTTCCAGGAATTTCCGACCGTCTCTTTGGATTCTACCTCATAATGCGTTAATACTGCTAGTAATATACAATATTGTGCTAGTGATCATTTTATATTCCTTTCAAACTGATCTGTCCTCTTTAGTTTAAAATTTATTGTCTGCGCATGGCCAGATTTTGTCGGCACTCGAGAATTTGTGCACGCATCTTCAGCGAGAAGAGTAAGCTAATATCCTGGAATTACTCGCACAAAACTTGTGTGCAGCTAGACTGCGCACTTTTCTGATTTGCAGAAATCAAGGACCTGGATGGAAATTGCACGCATGAGATTTCGAATTAAACGACCGAAAACATTGCGTGGCCGGCCCACATGGGCTACAGCTTTAGTGATTATTCTATCATTAATGTGCAAAATGTATCTCGCCCAAGCAATAATGACCTTTTGTAAGTCATAAATAAACATATGCGGACACCATCAAAATATGACATACACGCACAACTACCAAAATAAGTGACTTACTTTCAAACGTTTCCGTGCCGCTTTCAGCCATCTTCAACACGTGTGGATGAAATGTCATGCGCATGCGTACGCTGGACCACAATTTCCTCAGCAGTTTCCGCTTCGAAATCGGTAGCACTGAGGATTAGGCAAAAATCAGTATGTTTACGTGTGAGCAAGCGCACGAAAACTAACAGACACACAAGTGTGGTTCTTTCCCTTCCTTTCGAAGTAACCACATCACATTTACAGGTTATTCTGCTATTGATATTGATTGTATTTCTCTGCCGCATGATCCATTTCTTATCACAGTGAATATGGATTAACTGACTCCGTAGCCGTCAGAGTGCAACTTTTATCAGTTCAGTTAATCAGTGCGTGCTGTGCCCACCATGAAGGTTAGACAGGCACTGATGCACTGTGTTAACTTGAGAAAAAGCTCCTCGCCCTGTCACAACCAGGAATTGAAACTTGGCCACGCGAATGGATCCAGTCAGTTGCTGAGGTAAACCCAGGACCAAGCCAACTCATTCAGTAACGTCAGTCACGAGCCGCTCCCGACTGGTTGATATTGTGGATGGGGCAGAGATGCAGAGATTTATGGAAAGGAATTTAGAAAAGCAATCGCTTCTGGGGAATGTATGCAGCTTAAGTTGTTTGTATTTATTTGTTTGTTTTCCCAGGGCTCACGCATGCAGGCAGTGATTCGAATGAGTGCGGGCAATACCGATCCATAACGGGCGTCCAACATAAATTGAATATGCAATCCAACAAATGTAAGAGTACCGTCCCCTGAATGCGTGCATTTCCCAAAGATGTGAAATATCAATCCAAACAATTCAAGGCATGACCTTTCACTTGTCGTCGCAGCAGGTAACTTAGCGAAGCTGATCACCTCTAGCTTTGTGGCAACATGATGGTGGCAGGATATCCAGATATGTGTGACAGATCTTCTGTTTCTGTAGAATACGTCGCTTGACATCCACTATCTAGGAATCTGGCATCAGTGCGATAGGTTGGGGTGTCCAGCGGTGGTGAACTATTTATTGGCGCTTGGCCATTTTTCCCGTCGACACTTATGCCAGAACATGGCTCAAGTCGACGTAACCATCAAGATCAAGAGCCGACTTGAAGCAGTCGGTGCTGTCTGAGTGGACTATCTTGTTATATAAGTGGTTCTAGGCTTTCACAGTTCTCGCGAAAAAGGAGGGTGTGTAATTGTATTGCTCACCATCTAGTATCTTTCGATTCTTTGATAGTAATTTTGAGACGATAATCATCAGTAAAGACCAAAACCCGCTCCCACCCCCCTCTCATGCTAGTCTCTCTCTCTCTCTCTCTCTCTCTCTCTCTCTCTCTCTCTCTCTCTCTCTCTCTCTCTCTCTCTCTCTCTCTCTCTCTCAAGAAAAAACAAACGAAAAACCAAATGCATTATATAACATTATGTATATTTAGTAATTTACGTTTTTACCAACATAATTATGAAGAAAGAAAACAGTTTGGCTGGCATACCACACTGACAAAGAACAATACACAAAAGAATCGTGGCCACAGTTAGGTTATATTATTATGTGACTAGTTCAGTAGTTGTCTGCTCTGCTTGATCACATTGACTGAAAGAAGTGGTGGCAATCTTCACATTCCATGAGGTATATATATTGGCTGACTCGCTAGGTGTGTTGTGTTGCATGCCGTCTGTCAAAATAGCTGTCAGTACACATGTATTCATGTCTGGCAGGTTGAGCTTGGATGCTGGTGCCAGTAATGGAAGAAACAGTTACAGCTGGTCAAGGGGCCAGGCGATGCATGCTTTCATGTTGACTGCTGAAGGCTGTTGACTGTTGACTGCTGAAGGCTGTTGACTGCTGAAGACCATCCACTGCTGTCATGGGGGTCCAAGGTCTGTGGCAGCTGCTGCATCCTGCCGGCAAGCCAGTCTCCCCTGCATCCCTGGAGGGCAAAGTCCTGGCTGTGGGTATCCTTCTTCAGTGCCTGTAGTTTGCCTGCTGCACACTTATCCCTGACACAGTCAGTGGATTGAGATTTGCTGGGAACCACTGCATTGTGCGGCTTAGTCATATTACTAATAATTATGAAATAATTAGATTGGTGTATGCATTTATTACACAATATTAGTTTGTACTATAATTGTATTTATAAACTAATAAATTGCTTAGCTTATTGTAGGATCCAGAATCCAGAATCTTTATTGTCTGTGTCTATGAATAATATAGAAATTTGCCATACGACTGCAGAAAAGATACAATTTAAATAACACATAGTATAATAATACACAAACATAAGTACACATAAAACACAGAGTACTTTATCTTAGAGTCTGGAAGGCACACACACATCCGAAACAGTCAACCCTACCAGTTACACGCATCAACACATGCACTCACAGGTCAAGCATTTTCAACAAATAAGAAAAGTACATCTCATCAAATTCAACCCAAACAGACAAAATACCTCCACACAAACATCTCTATTCAGACCAGTACTATCACATAAATAGCATAGCAAACCCTCACATTAAAAGACGGCAAACTAAAATCACAGGTATCATGCAAAACGGGAACCTAACGTACTGACAGTTTTAGTACTGAAATAACCCCTGATTTTGGCTGGTGCAGGGGCTGACACCACTGCCCGTCTTAATGCAGAATCATTCTGGTGGTGACACTGACAGTGTCGCGTTAGGTATTGCCCCTACCTCCTGGGATCTTGGTCTTGGCCAGTACCTCTTTGCAGACAGCTCAGTGTTAAACAAGTCTGACAACGTCAACCTTAACCGGTCTCAGACGTGAGCATCTGGCTGCACCAGACGATGAAAGGGATGCGAGACAAAGATGGCAACCCCTTGCCCAACGCCCACCTCCAGGGCCTCTTCTCCCGCATCTGCAAGCTGCTTTTCTACCGCATCCGCCCCATCTTCGTCTTTGATGGTGGTGTGCCTGCTCTGAAGAAACAGACACTGGTGAGGCCTGGATGTGTTTTGTGAGACTGTTTAAGGAGTGTGTCGTATTGTGGTTTCAGTGTTTTATGTCAGTGTTGGGTGCCTTGAAACAACTTACATTGTCTGCACATCATGTGTGCATATATATATATGTGTATATATATATATATATATATATATATATATATATATATATATATATATATATATATATATATATGTAAAGTCAGAGTGAAATCTTGTTATTCTTCAGCTGTTGACACACTATTACGCTAAGCCTACAAAACACACGTTATGCATGACCGAGCATGGTCACCACCATGAAGGGTAGGCTGTGTCTGTAATAATACTAATTCAGAGCTCAGCATGTGTGTGGAAGTTGAGGTGGCCGTCCTGGGCTCCCTCTCGTTAGTAATAGTCCTTACGGTCTCTGTGGACGTAAAGCAACATTGAACTTGAAATTCTGATTCAGATACCAAATACTAATTTATCTATTAGTAGCACTGCTGTTTTTTGTCATTGTTCTATTTTTTTTCTCTATTTTTTTAACAGGCAGCACGCAGAGAACGCAAAGAGAATGTCGACAGAGAGAAGGGGCGCACATCTCAGAAAATACTTCAGAACCTCCTGCGCAGCCATGCGGTGAGGGATGTGACAGGGGACAGAACTGAGCACATCAGCGTTCCTCCCTCTGACCGGCCGGCTGAGCCAGACATCTTTCAGTTGCCTCCCTTGCCCGAAGTTGACCGGGGGTAATTCTTGCCCTTGTGGCTCCTTTGCTTCTTTGTTCGTTTTGCCAGTTCTTTTGTTTGTTGGTTTTGTTGTTGTTGTTGTTGTCCTGAGGTGACTCTATAAGGTTGCCAGGACGCTAAACCCCAAGAAATAACAAATTGTTTGGTTGTTGTTGGGTTTTACTTTTGGGGAGGAAAGTGGTGTTATTGTGGTGGTTTTATATTATTTCTGTTTCTGTGCACATGTGTGTGCGTGTGTGTGTGTGTGTGCGTGTGTGTTTTCTTTGGTTGTTACATGAACATATCTGAGCTTCACTGCTTGTCTGTGGCTTAAAAAGGAAAATCTGTCGGTGGAAGCGATTTCCCCTTTTGAAGAAAGGTCATTTCCTGTCCGCTTCCAGGTCAACAGATCCCATTGAGAACGCTGGCGCATGGGAGGCAGAAGCTGATGAAGCAGTTTACCACGCACTCTATCAGTCCTATGAGGTAATGCTGGTTGGTGAACAACAAGATGTACTGACTTCACCATGCACTCTGTCACTCACTCCTGTGAGGTAATGATGGTGAACAACAAGATGTACTGACTTCACCATGCACTCTATCAGTCCTGTGAGGTAATGCTGGTTGGTGAACAACAAGATGTACTGACTTCACCATGCACTCTATCAGTCCTGTGAGGTAATGATGGTTGGTGAACAACAAGATGTACTGACTTCACCATGCACTCTGTCACTCACTCCTGTGAGGTAATGATGGTGAACAACAAGATGTACTGACTTCACCACACTCTGTCACTCACTCCTGTGAGGTAATGATGGTTGGTGAACAAGATGTACTGGCTTCACCACACTCTCTGTCACTCCTATGAGGTAATGATGGTCAGTGAACAACAAGATGTACTGGCTTCACCACACACTCTGTCACTCCTATGAGGTAATGATGATTGGTGAACAACAACATGTACTGACTTCACCGTGCACTCTGTCACTCCTATGAGATAATGATGGTTGGTGAACAACAAGATGTACTGGCTTCACTCTGTCACTCACTCCTGTGAGGTGATGATGGTTGGTGAACAACAAGATGTACTGGCTTCACTCTGTCACTCCTATGAGGTAATGATGGTTGGTGAACAACAAGATGTACTGGCTTCACCACACACTCTGTCACTCACTCCTATGAGGTAATGATGGTTGGTGAACAAGATGTACTGACTTCACCACACTCTCTGTCACTCCTATGAGGTAATGATGGTTGGTGAACAAGATGTACTGACTTCACCCAAACCAGGACAGGTTCAGCATATGTCATCTTCAGCTTCCTTGTGACTTTTGGGGAGTTCCAGGGGTCATTTCATATATGTTTAAATCCATTTTTTTAAATACAATTTTTGGAATGTGTACATTATATAAAAGTTTGATTTTATTATACACAGAAGCCTGAATCTGTTGATTTGGCAAGTTATTCGGCGAATTTCATGCCACAAAGAGCTGCTTTAATATGCCTTTTATCAGCAATTTTACCCACTGAATGTCCTCTTTAATATCAAAATAAGCGTTCCATTCAGGATTTTACTCACTGCAGATCATCTTCAATCAGCCTTTCACTGTTATGATCAGCCTTTCATCTGGGATTTCATTCACTGCATGTCATCTTTAAATTAAAGTTTAATTTATTTCACACCCACAAAATCATGATCAGTTATATTACTACTTCAGGGTGCTATTTTGCTTGTTCCAGAATGATTTTCAAAATCTGGAAGATATTGACTTTGAGTCGGAAGAATTTCAGTCACTTCCAGCGGAGATACGACATGAGATCCTGAGTGAGATGAAGGAGCAGCGACGGGAGAATGCACTAGCTCGTATTGCTATCATGCCTGAGGTATGGTGCCCACTGTAAAAATAATTTTTATTTTTATTTTTATTGGTAATCAAGGGTTTAATATGAATATGAATTTTACTTTTTACAATTCTAAAATGTCTTATCTGCTTTAGCCTGATTCCCTTGAAGGTGTGGTTAGTGACAGCATATAAATATATTATAATGTAATGTGAAAGACTGACTTGCTCTGGCACATTTTCACAGTTCACAGCACATGATTTTATTCTTGCAGAAAGATAATCGAGGCGTGAAAATGTACATGTGTTTGTGTGTGTGTGTCACTACCAGACCCTGTATTCAAATTGGCAGTGAAAATATACCATTTTCAGTGTAGACATTGAAATCTGACTTTTGAAACTGCTGAATGCTAGGTTCAGTTTCAAGTTGAGTGATGCACTGTTGTTGCTGTGGTTGTGGCTTCATAAGTTAGTTTTTTTTTACAGCACTAATGTTCTCAAAACTTGTTTTGTTGAAGCAGGTCGACTTGTCTCCAAAAGGGTCAAAGAAACAAAATAAAAACCTAACTAAATAACATCAAAGATTATGTTTTAAAATGCTCTTGATTTTATGTTGAATTTAGACTCCTACTGCGTCAGTGGTGGGTAGTGGGGCTTGACTGTAGAAAACCCTGTCAAGTGTCACAGCTGGCCTAGCAGCTAGTCATGCCATTTTTTATCTCGTTTCACGGGTGACAGGCTGACGGCCAGGGGCAACTGTGAAATGTAGTGCAGTGAGGCATGGGTGACAGGGGCCCAAGGCGAGGGGCAACTGTGAAATGTATTGCAATGAGACATGGGTGACAGGGGCCCAAGGTGAGGGGCAACTGTGAAATGTCTTGCAATGAGACATGGGTGACAGGGGCCCAAGGCGAGGGGCAACTGTGAAATGTATTGCAATGAGACATGGGTGACAGGGGCCCAAGGCGAGGGGCAACTGAAATGTATTGCAATGAGGCATGGGTGACAGGGGCCCAAGGTGAGGGGCAACTGTGAAATGTAGTGCAGTGAGGCATGGGTGACAGGGGCCCAAGGCAAGGGGCAACTGTGAAATGCATTGCAGTGAGGCATGGGTGACAGGGACCCAAGGCGAGGGGCAACTGTGAAATGTACAGTGAGGCATGGGTGACAGGGGCCCAAGGCGAGGAGCAACTGTGAATAGTATTCAGTGAGGCATGGGTGACAGGGACCCAAGGCGAGGGGCAACTGTGAAATGCATTGCAGTGAGACATGGGTGACAGGGGCCCAAGGCGAGGGGCAACTGTGAAATGCATTGCAGTGAGACATGGGTGACAGGGGCCCAAGGCGAGGGGCAACTGTGAAATGCATTGCAGTGAGACATGGGTGACAGGGGCCCAAGGCAAGGGGCAACTGTGAAATGCATTGCAGTGAGACATGGGTGACAGGGGCCCAAGGCGAGGGGCAACTGTGAAATGTAGTGCAGTGAGGCATGGGTGACAGGGACCCAAGGCAAGGGGCAACTGTGAAATGCATTGCAGTGAGACATGGGTGACAGGGGCCCAAGGCGAGGGGGTAACTGTGAAATGTAGTGCAGTGAGACGTGAGCTTGAATTGGCTGCATCACGGTCACCTGTGTGGCCAGGCTGGTGGTGCCTCAACAGCAGTGTTAAGGGTGCATGCCTCTGATAGCATAACATGGGCATGGGGAGATGCTCACTTCTCTTCAGAACATAGCGGAATTGAGCAAAGAGAGGAGTCGCCCGCTTCTTGCCATAGTGCCCTGGCACCAAGCACGGTCCACTGACAGCATCAGGTGACCTTGACCAGCAGGTGGCCTTGACCAGCAGGTAACAAATTAAAGCTTTCACCCAGTCACAGAAACATGTCTCAGCTCAGTCATTCACCTGTGACACACCCACCCATTTGCTGACAAATTCCATTTTTTGTGTGTGTTCAAAGGAATCTGAGGACTTCTCAGACTACCAGCTTAAGAAACTGATAAAACAGAGTCAGCTGTCAGGTAAGATCGAGTCACTCCGGAAGGAAATGAACCAGAAGGTGTCAGGGGACATAAGCTATGCGCTAGGAGATGACTACTACGGTGAGGTGGTTGAAGCCAGGCGAGTTGCATCGGAGGACGCGGCGCACTACATCCTGATCAAGGGCCTGACCCGCAAACAACAAATCGCTGAAGCGGAAAGATGCAAGGCGAGAAGGTTGATGAAGGAGGAGAGGAGGTTGGAACGAAATCCAGACACGGTGAACCAGTCGCTTGAAACGGTGGAAGAAATGGGTGAAGAAAAAGTTTCCGATTCGGATGAGGTGGAGGCAAAGGTGGATGCTGGCAGCATAGGAGGACGGATTCTTTCAGACGATGAGACAAGTGACGACAAAGAACAACAGAAGAGTCGACGGGAAAGAAGAGGGAAAGCCCTCTTGACGAGAGATGGTCTCCGCAGTGCGGCCAAGAAAGGCAAGAGGAAACCAAGAGTGAAACGTTTGACTGTATCGGATGATGAGGAAGAGGTGAAATGTTTGACTGTATCAGATGATGAGGAAGATGTAAAATGCTTGACTGTATCAGATAATGAGGAAGATGATGTTCCTGTTATGGACAAACATGTAGCAGCAGATGGCAAGGAACATGACATACCAGTTAAAGGCAAAGGCAAATCAAGTAAGAACAAAATGGCCTTGGATGATGACAAGGAAGATGATCTACTTGTTGAGAACAAGGTCAAGCCAGAACATGAGGAAGATGATCTACTTGTTGAGGGCAAAAGTACGTCAGACCACAAGGAAGATGGTCTACATGTTGAGGGCAAGTGCAAGCCAGAACATGAGGAAGATGATCTACTTGTTGATGGCAAGAGTAAGTCAGAACAGGATGAAGGTGTTCTACTTGTTGAGGGCAAGAGAACATCAGACCATGACGCAGATGATCTACTTGTCGAGGGCAAGAGCACATCAGACGGTGACGAAAATGACACAGCTGTCGCCATGGTGACCAGGGATCAAACCAATCAATCTGTGTTGACCCAAGCAGGCGCTGGAAAATCATATCCCAGCAAGCAAACTCTGGAGTCCAGTTTACTCTCCAAAGAGGCTTACAGTGGGGTTGACAGTCTCTTTCAGGGCACTTACAGTGGGGTTGACAGTCTCTTTCAGGGCACTGAGCAAAAGCCTAACACAGAGGTCAACACACCTGAAAACGAGACAGAGAAAACCCTTGACCCACCCATGGCGTGTCAAACAGGAGAGGAGAGCCATTTTGTAGAAACAAGAAAGAGACTTCTGACAGAAGAGGAAGACTTGATGAAAGCAAAGGAAGCCAAGATGGCTGCCTTGATGAAGTCGTTGGAGAAGAGGACTCGGGCTGTTGGGTCGCCCCCTGCTGACAGAAAGTCCCCTGCGGAGGAGGAACTTTCCACACAGGACACGAGAAAGGAAGCTACTCCAACAAGAAGAGGAACTGATGAAAGAGAAGGAAGTAAAGATGGCGGCATTGCTCAAGTCTGTGGAAAAACGTTCACAGCTTCAGTCTCAGTCTGGTCAGAGCTTTTTGAAACCTGAAAAAGGAACCAGCCCCAAGAGAAACAGACCTGATCAGGACAGCGGTGAAGCTGAAGCTGAACAAGCTTCTCATGGGTTTCTGGAGGATGTGGTAGATTCGGAGAGACAAGCCATCCTGAGGAAGTCCAGAAGCAGATCAGCTAACCAGGCAGCACCAGTTAGGTCAAAGTCCTCATCCACGTCCACATCATCCAAGCCACTCCCATTTCCAGCGCTGACTGTGGATTATCTTGAAGATGTGGACGCTATGCTAGAAATTAATCAAGACAGCAGTGAAATTTGTACAGCTCTGAATGAAACTGACAGAAACAGTGAAACTTTGCTTTCAAACAGTGTTTCTGTTGTGGGAATCCCAGTGCCACCCGCCATGACAACTGCTACTCAGGAAACCAGTGATAAAGCGGAAGAGGGCAAACCTGAGGTTACGAAGCTTGCAAAGGCCACAGCTGTTGGTGAAGGGTGTGTCAAATCTGGACCAGTGAAAGGAAAGGTTCCGTCTCAGAACAAGCACGTCAGGAACAGGTGGTTTTCCATCTTCAAGGCCTGGGAAGAGGGTTGCGTCAGAGAGGCTGGAGGAAAAGGCGAAGAAGAAACAAGCCAGGGTGGTGTCTCCACCTGCAAGAACCCTCCGGAACAACGCTGAAGATTCAGAAGGTTTGTGAGGTTTTTTAAAGCATTTTATATTGTGTACGTATCCAGTTGATTTACCTAAATCTTCCTCCTGCGGAGAGACCTCAGGACAGTCGGTGATGCAGAGCAAGAGCAGTGTTCTCAAAGCCAAGTTAACCTTTTCACTGCCACACTTGCTGTGTCACTCTGAAAACGATCAATGAAGTGCAAATTTGAAACCATTGAGGCTTTTTTCTCCCTTCGCATGAGCACGTGAAAAGATTTCTATGAAACTGTGCTGTATTGTGAGTAGATTTGTTATAGGACCATCAAATATACTGTATTGAAAGTAGATTTGTTATAGACCATCAGATATACTGTATTGAAAGTAGATTTGTTACAGGACCATCAGATATACTGTATTGAAAGTAGATTTGTTATAGGACCATCAGATATACTGTATTGAAAGTAGATTTGTTATAGGACCATAAATATACTGTATTGAAAGTAGATTTGTTACAGGACCATCAGATATACTGTATTGAAAGTAGATTTGTTATAGGACCATCAGATATACTGTATTGTTCACATATACTGTATTGAAAGTAGATTTGTTATAGGACCATGAGATATACTGTATTGAAAGTAGATTTGTTACAGGACCATCGATATACTGTATTGTAGATTGTTAAGCATATTGTATTATAGTAGGACCATCACATATACTGTATTGAAAGTAGATTTGTTATAGGACCATCAATATATGTATTGTTCACTATCTGTATTGAAAGTAGATTTGTTATAGGACCATGAGAATACTGTATGAAGTATTGTTAAGGACCATCAGTTACGATAGTGTGTTATAGGACCATCAGATATACTGTATTGTTCACATATACTGTATTGAAAGTAGATTTGTTATAGGACCATGAGATATACTGTATTGAAAGTAGATTTGTTACAGGACCATCACATATACTGTATTGAGAGTAGATTTGTTACAGGACCATCAGATATACTGTATTGAGAGTAGATTTGTTACAGGACCATCACATATACTGTATTGAGAGTAGATTTGTTATAGGACCATCAGATATTCTGTTTGCTGGCATGTACATTGTACTTTTCAGCCTGGAAATTTTACAGGCTGGGCAGTGAAGGGGTTAAGCATGATTGAGCATGGCCGTCACATTATTATGTCTGGTTCACCGTTATGTGCTAGGCTTTGTGCAAAATTTGCTTCTTGCAAGCACTGGACATGAAAACAACATGGCTCAACCAAAAGCAGATAAGTGTCTTCGTTCTGCGTCTCATTTTTCACTGTTTAAATGACAAGTCCAAGGTTAGGGGTGATTTTTAACACGATTTCCGTTAAAGTTCGCTGAGAACGATGATGTAGGTGAAACTGTGATCTGAGGGTCATAAATGCATGAAAAAAGGCATTTTCTGTCGTACCAAAAGCGTCGCCATGACGCCCAAATCACGTGACCATATGCCTACTACGTCACTCTGGGGAGTTGCTGCAAAATGGCCAACTCGAGCTCTGAAGATGAAACTGATACTTTGCCCGAGAGACCCACAATGATTCAGGCATAAGAGTATGAGCCTGTCAGGCAGGATTTTGAAAGAGTAGCGGAACATCGTGTCAGCTTTGAAGCAAACCCCATGCGGTATTCCATGGGGTTTGCGAAATCGCACTCACTGAAGTGCTCGCTACACAAATGGGCATGATGCGGTGCAGCAAAAAAGTCAGCTCGTTTGAATTGTATAAATTTAATCCACTTTCGCCTCACTGCGGGTCGATTGTGTGAGCTCGTGCATTGTTATACCTGAGGTCGTCTGCGAATTGTTACAGTTCGCGGCAACACAGTAGGCCGGCATAGTTAACTTTTTTGTCGACCATACACCTACACAGTTTACTGAAGAATCTAAGATGGCAACCACACTGACTCCCCAGACTGACGTCACTTCCGGGAAAGTCACATGACTGATGGAGAACCCGAGACTGTAGTCTCGACCAGCCTACAGGAAATAAAATTGATTAAAAACCCAATTAAACATTTTTTTATTTGTTTTTATTTCATTAAATCTGAAACTGGTGACTCATTTGTCAATCATTTCGATGTCATATTGCATACTTGGACTTTAACTGTTGTTTAGGTGTCATTTTGTAGCTTGACAAAGGGGATTACCCAGAAAATTCGCATGTTGTATTTTGTCCTAATAAATAGTGTTCTTTTGAACCTTTTACGTGTTTGGATCTTGTTTTAGGATGCTGGCAGTCATTCTTACTTCATAGTTTTTTGGTAAGCTCCTGCTGAATCCCCAGTTTTTCCTAAAGGTTTCCACAGTTTGGCTGAAGAAGTTTGTGCTCAATCTGGAACATGTCCATAGTAGGACACCTATCCTGTTGGACAGGTTCTCATGTCTATTCCAGTTCTACAGAGGGAGCTGTAAGTGTGGGAGATGCTGATGCATGGGAGAGGAGATGACAGTGGCTGGTTCACAGTCACAAACATTGCTGGGCTGCACCAACATGCTAAGTCAAAGGCCGATTGCTTTTTCTCCATTTCAGACTAGGGGTTTATTGAAATCACCATTGAGCCGACCAAGGTGCTTTTTCTCCATTTCAGACAAGGGGTTTATTGAAATCACCATCAATCCAACCAAGGTGCTTTTTCTCCATTTCAGACGAAGGCTTTATTGAAATCACCATCAATCCAACCAAGGTGCTTTTTCTCCATATCAGACAAAGGGTTTATTGAAATCACCATTGAGCCAACCAAAGTGCTTTTTCTCCATTTCAAATGAGGGCTTTATTGAAATCACCATCAATCCAACCAAGGTGCTTTTTCTCCATTTCAGACGAGGGCTTTATTGAAATCACCATTGATCCGACCAAAGTCCTGGAAGATGATCTGTTCCCGGCCAGCATCTTCGTCACAGAGCCTGTGGCTGATGAAAACCCACCTCAGACAGGCAGCAGCACAAGTCTCCAGAAGAGGAGGGCTTTCAGCAATAAAAACAACAGTGATGACCATGATGATGACGATGATGTTCAGGGAATCCTTCCTTCAGATCTGCACCAAAGGCACCTGAACGTCAGTGATGTTGAAGAGGATGGTTGTGTTGCTGGCATGAAGCAGGCCATGGGTTCCAGGTCGGGTCACCAGCGGAGCATCGATTTGGGTGAAGTGGCGGCACCATCAGCAAGTGTTGTTGCGGGAGTGCAAGAGGTTGCTGATGGCAAAGAGCAGGGAAATGTGTCGATGGGGTCAATAGAAAATGAGGAAATGAACAACTTCACGAAAGGGGTCAACTCATTGGTGAGTGAGTTCATATAACAGGGTACTTATGTGTGTGCGTGTGTGTGTGCGTGTGTGTGTGTGTGGTGTATGTGTGTGTGTGTGTGTGTGGTGTGTGTGTGCATGCATGTTAGTGTGCAGGTGTATAAAACAATAATTATATATTTATAATTGTTTTATTGGGGGGGGGGGGGGGGGGGGGGGTTAATTCATTTGATGTGAACGGATGTAAAATAAAACATTAATCAGCTGTGTCTGAAACCATTCTTGTCCTTTGTAACTTTGCATTGTTGCTGCGTCACTTATGTTTGACTTGGTTTTTGCACATTTTATCCTTGTCCGGCTGTGACCCTGTGTGCTTGACAGGACGTTAGAATCCAATAACTGACTAACTAACCAACGTTTTATGCACCTGTGTTTTCTCCACACAGGCAGACCTCTATGACCTCCAGCGAAACCTGTCCTCAGAGCGACAGACGCTGACGTTAGAGAGAGGCCGCCAAGCCCGACTGGGCAAGTCCATCACGGAACAGATCAACCTGGAGGCCCAGGTATGTTAAGTTTGTGTTGGTCAGTGTGTCCAGCCATCTTCTGGCTGTTGGGCAGTCTGTCTAACTGTTGTGTGGTCAGTTTTTTTCTGTCCAGCTGGGGGTTCTGCCTCCTGTCCCTCTTATTCCCTCATCTCTCTATCCTCCCCCTCTCCCCACACCGCCCCCACCCCCACAATCTTCATCCTGAAGAAATTAAATTAAAGTTCAAGTTCGGGGAGGCGGGGGGGGGCTGCTGGTAACGCAGAAATAATAGTAGTAGTAATAGTGACTAGTAGAGGTCTCACAGCCTTATTGCTATTATTATTGATCTCTTTTTTTTTTATGTCTCTGTAGTTATCTCTAGAGCTCTAAATATATATATATGTATATGTACAATAAGGCCTCACAGCTTTATTGTTATTATTATTGATCTTTAAAAAAATGTATTTGTAGGCATCTATAGATATCTATCACTCAGAATATACGTATATACATGTACAGTAATATTTTGCATATATCTGTGTCTAGATATCTATCAATCAAAATATATTTATGTATATAAATATATATGTACAGTAAGGCCTCATCACATCTTTATTGTTATTATTATATCTTTTTGTATCTATATTTATATCTATCTCTAGATATATCATTTGAAATATATATATATATATATAGCTGTTCTTTGCTCTCAAGTAGACCTACTGCGCTTCATGTGATGTGTACTGGGACTGTGTTGATATTGGCTGTGGCTGTTCAGTGTGTCAGTCGTGGTAGACCCCATGTTGACCTGACCATGACCTTGTCCCCACCATGTTGACCTGACCATGACCTTGTCCCCACCATGTTGACCTGACCATGACCTTGTCCCCACCATGTTGACCTGACCATGACCTTGCCCACACCAGGGACTGCCGTGGCTGTTCAGTGTATCATACTTGGTAGATCCCATGTTGTTCACCTTGTCTCTCCCTCACCCATGTTGACCTGACCATGACCTTTCCCCAACCATGTTGACCTGACAGTGACCTTTCCCCACCTGCGTTGACTTGATTGTGACCTTGCCCTCACCAGGCGTGAGCTGGTTTGGCCTAGCGGTAAGGCTTTAGGCTCGTAAGCGGAAGGACCTCGGTTTGATACCGCTTCGGCTCTCCTTTCTCTTCAGAAAGGTTGTCGATTTGTGGACACTGTCTTGTGACTTTGTCCATCACTTCCTACTGAAACATTAAAATGGCTCTCTTCGCTGCCCATCTTAATGCAGGAATCATTCTGGTGGTGACAGTGTAGCGATAGGTATATAATCTCCCTCTCCCCCACTTCCATACCCCCCCCCCCCCCCCCCCCACCCCTTCTGCCCGTCCCTAATAAGCTGTACGGTTTCTGTGGACGTTAAGCACCGTGTTTACTTACTTACCCCACCAGGAACTGCTGCGGCTGTTCGGCGTGCCGTACGTGGTGAGCCCCTTGGAGGCGGAGTCTCAGTGCGCCCACCTGGAGATGCTGGGGCTGACGCAGGGCACCATCACCGACGACAGCGACGCCTGGCTCTTCGGCGCCCAGAACATCTACAAGAACTTCTTCAACCAGACCAAGTACGTCGAGTTCTACGCTGCTGATGCTGTTTACCACAGATTTGGTGAGTGCTGTCTTGTTGGACTGTTGACTGAGAGAGAAACTGACCTCTGTGCCAGGAAATGTTACTGGCATGATAAAAAAAAAAAAAAAAAAAAATTTGGTTGTTGGTAATCTGCTTAGGTCACAGGTTTGGCAGTTATTAAACGGCTTGGTTTGACGAACTGGTCACAGGCTTGGTAGTTGTTAAACGGCTTGGTTTGACAAACTGGTCACAGGCTTGGTAGTTGTTAAACGGCTTGGTTTGACATACTGGTCGCAGGCTTGGTAGTTGTTAAACAGCTTGGTTTGACATACTAGTCGCAGGCTTGGTAGTTGTTAAACGGCTTGGTTTGACAAACTGGTCGCAGGCTTGGTAGTTGTTAAACAGCTTGGTTTGACATACTAGTCGCAGGCTTGGTAGTTCTTAAACGGCTTGGTTTGACAAACTGGTCACAGGCTTGGCAGTTGTTAAACGCTTGGTTTGACAAACTGGTCACAGGCTTGGCAGTTGTTAAACAGCTTGGTTTGACAAACTGGTCACAGGCTTGGCAGTTGTTAAACGGCTTGGTTTGACAAACTGGTCACAGGCTTGGCAGTTGTTAAACGGCTTGGTTTGACAAACTGGTCACAGGCTTGGCAGTTGTTAAACGGCTTGGTTTGACAAACTGGTCACAGGCTTGGCAGTTGTTAAACAGCTTGGTTTGACAAACTGGTCACAGGCTTGGCAGTTGTTAAACAGCTTGGTTTGACAAACTGGTCACAGGCTTAGCAGTTGTTAAACAGCTTGGTTTGACAAACTGGTCACAGGCTTGGTAGTTGTTAAACAGCTTGGATTGACAAACTGGTCACAGGCTTGGTAGTTGTTAAACAGCTTGGTTTGACAAACTGGTCACAGGCTTGGTAGTTGTTAAACGGCTTAGTTTGACATACTGGTCACAGGATTGGTAGTTGTTAAACAGCTTGGTTTGATATACTGGTCACAGGCTTGGTAGTTGTAACTTGGTTTGACATACTGGTCACAGGCTTCGTAATTGTTAAACAGCGTAGTTTGAAGTGTGTGTAACAGGTTTAGTCGTTGGTAAACTGCTTAGTTTGAAATGCTGGCAATAGTACTGGTCATATCTAAACAGCTTAAAGTGACATTTTAGTCACAGTTTGGTCGTTAGTAAACAGCTTAAAGTGACATTTTAGTCACAGTTTGGTCGTTAGTAAACAGCTTAAAGTGACATTTTAGTCACAGTTTGGTCGTTAGTAAACAGCTTAAAGTGACATTTTAGTCACAGTTTGGTCGTTAGTAAACAGCTTAGTTTGACAAGCTAGTAAATGGACCCCCCTTGGTTGCTGGTAAACAGCTGAGTTCAACATGCTAGAAATAGGCTTGGTCATTGGTAAATGGCTTTGTTTGACATGCCAATAACAGGTTTGGTTGCTGGTAAACAGCTGAGTTCAACATGCTAGAAATAGGCTTGGTCATTGGTAAATGGCTTTGTTTGACATGCCAATAACAGGTTTGGTTGCTGGTAAACAGCTGAGTTCAACATGCTAGAAATAGGCTTGGTCATTGGTAAATGGCTTTGTTTGACATGCCAATAACAGGTTTGGTTGCTGGTAAACAGCTGAGTTCAACATGCTAGAAATAGGTTTGGTCATTGGTAAATGGCTTTGTTTGACATGCCAATAACAGGTTTGGTTGCTGGTAAACAGCTGAGTTCAACATGCTAGAAATAGGTTTGGTCATTGGTAAATGGCTTTGTTTGACATGCCAATAACAGGTTTGGTTGCTGGTAAACAGCTGAGTTCAACATGCTAGAAATAGGCTTGGTCATTGGTAAATGGCTTTGTTTGACATGCCAATAACAGGTTTGGTTGCTGGAAAACAGCTTAGTTTGACGTGCTTTCAATAAGCTTGGTCCTTTGTAAACGGCTTTGTTTGACATGCCAGTAACAGGTTTGGTTGCTGGTAAACAGCTGAGTTCAACATGCTAGAAATAGGCTTGGTCATTGGTAAATGGCTTTGTTTGACATGCCAGTAACAGGTTTGGTTGCTGGTAAACAACTTAGTTTGACGTGCCAGCAATAGGCCTGGTCATTAAATTTTGTAAAAATGGCTTTGTTTGACATGCCACTAACAGGATTGGTTGCTGGTAAACAGCTATTTGTTCCAAGGTAGACTGCTGATTTTGACATTGTTGGTAACAGGTCTGGATCGTCGGAAGCTGATCAACCTTGCGCTGCTGTGCGGCAGCGACTACACACCGGGCATCCCCGGGGTGGGACCGGTGAGGGCCATGGAGGTGCTGGCAGAATTCCCCGGGGAGGGGCTGGATGGACTGAATGCCTTCAGGTGCCGTCTCCGCTTGCTCACCTTGCTAACTTTGTTTTTCTGCTTTTTTTTCAACAATGGGTTATTTTTAACCCCATCACTGCCACGATGTCGTTTCAAAAAGACCCATAAAAGTGCAACATTTGAAGCCCTTAAGCCTTTTTATCTTCTTTTTCACACTGGCATGTAACAGGATCTCCATCAAAACGCATAGCATTGCGAACAGAAGTTACAGGACCGGAAAATATACAGTTTGCAGGCGCATCCCTGCATCATTCAGCCTGGAAAGTTTACAGGCTGGGGCAGCGAAGGGGTTAATTGTCTTTTTTCTTCTTCTTTCTTCAAAATGCCTGTTTGGGGCATGTTAATGTGAAACAAACATGGAAACAAGAGAGGACCAAACGTAACTCAAGATTACAAATCCAAAACAAAAGAACAAACAAAAAAAAGGGGGGGGGGGGGGGGGGGGAGAAAGATGATGATGATTTTTTTAATGATTTTTTCAATTCAGTTTTTATGCATATGAACATGTATACATACACCAAGCATGCAAATAAACATGAAGTTAATTTGTGTGTGTGAGTGAGTGTGTGTGTGTGTGTGTGTGTGTGTGTGTGTGTGTGTGTGTGTGTGTGTGTGTGAGAGAGAGAGAGAGGGAGAGAGAGAGAGAGTGTTATTTGATTGTATTTTGGTTGTTGTTTTTTGGCACAAACAGGTTCAGACCTTTAACATAAATTGTTCCAGAGAGTGGTGGGAGGACGCCAAAGATGGAATTTTGCCACGTTACCAGGGAAAGGTCAAAAGCAAGTTACGAACACTGCAGTTACATGATGGTAAGGTTGTGACTGGTTCATTACTGAAATCCCCGAAGTCGGAGTGCAGTTGCCAAGTGGCAGGTCACACTGCGCTTTGTAATTTGTATGTATGACAGTATGTACAGGTGTAGGGAGATGGTTGCACACACTACTGTCTCACCCAACTTTGGGTAGAGGTTTTCGTTGAAAAATGCTAACAGGCTAATGTGCTTTCAGGTTGTCACCAAAGTCTAGAAGTCATTTCACTTTGATGTTCTTTCACATAGTCATCAAAGTCTAAAGGTCAGTTCACACTGACCTGCCTTCAGGTAGTCATCAAAGTTTAAAGGTCAGTTCACACGGACATGCTTTAGACGTGAGCTGGTTTGGCCTAGCAGTAAGGCTGGTAAGCGGAAGGACCTCGGTTCGATACCGCTTCGGCTCTCCTTTCTCTTCAAAAAGGTTGTGGTTTGTGGACACTGTCTTGTGACTTTGTCCATCACTTCCTACTGAAACATTAAAATAGCTCTCATCGCTGCCCATCTTAATGCAGGAATCATTCTGGTGGTGACAGTGTAGCGATAGGTATATAATCTCCCTTTTCCCCAACGTTCATACTCCCTTCCCCCCCCTTCTCCCCATCCCGAATAAGCCGCACAGTTTCTGTGGACGTTAAGCACGATGTTTACTTACTTACTTACATGCTTTACAGCAGTTGTCAAAGTCTAAAGGTCAGTTCACACAGACATGCTTTCAAGTAGTCATCAAGTCTGAAAGTCAGTTCACACTGATATACTTTAAAGTAGTCATCAGAGTCTAAAGGTCAGTTCACACGGACGTGATTTCAAGTAGTCATCAAAGTCTAAAGGTCAGTTCACAGTGTCATGTTTTCAAGTAGTCATCAAAGTCTAAAGGTCAGTTCACAGTGGTGTGTTTTCAAGTAGTCATCAAAGTCTAAAGGTCAGTTCACACTGACATGCTTTCAAGCAGTCGTCAAAGTCTAAAGGTCAGTTCACACTGACAGGTTTCCCCAGTCGCCAGGTGGTGGAGGCCTACCTTAACCCTGCGTGGATGAGTCTGAGGAGCGCTTTACCTGGGGCCTGCCGGACCTGCAGCTTTTGCGACAGTATCCTTGCACTCCATGAGAGAGTCTTTGTCTTTCTTTGTGAACAGAGCATTTTACCCAAAACGTCTTTCTTCTGTCATTCTCTTTCTGTTTTTCTTCTCTTTCCATTTTGCCTTCTCTTCCAGTCTTCTTCCTCTTTTCATTTTGCCTTCTCTTTCTGTCTTCTTCCTCTTTTCATTTTGCCTTCTCTTTCTGTCTTCTTTCTCTTTCCCGCCTTTTTCTTTTTCTGTGTTCCTTTTTTCTTTTCTTTCTGTCTTCTTATTCCATTTTGCCTTCTTTTTCTTCCTTCTCTTTCTGCCTTCCGTAGGTTTCCTGTATGTTTGCGCAAAGTGTCACAGCCTTCCGCTTGCATTGACTGCCCTAACCTGACTCAGATACGCCAAGCAGAAGTTTGGCTGGGGGAGGGAGAAGGTGGACCATGTCCTGGAGCCCATGATGAAGGAACTGACCAAGAAGATGGTGAGGGGACAGCACTCTCTGTCTCTGTGGCCACTTTATCTTCCCTGTGCCTACACTGCAGGAAATATACCCTTCAAAGAAAGTTAAGGACCATAGAACGAGTTCCATTGCGTAGTTGCAAGATGGTATAGGTGTCCGGCAGGTTGCTTACTGGCTCCAGTTTTTTTCTGAGCCACTTGTCTGCGGCGGCACCATCTTGCAACTCAAGCAATGGCCCTTGTTCTGTAGATGTCACTCAGCCCTTAACTTTTTTGGGAAGAGTATGTCTCAGCCCAAAGATGCCAGTAAAAATGCGTACAAAGTTCAAGAACAAGTTTCCATGCCAAGACCGCCCAGTCTAATAGGCTGTGGCAGAATTGAAGAGATTATTGTTTTCTAATCAACAGACTGAGTAACCAGACTTGATTATAATAATATGATGGTGCAACATCATGAACCAGCGTGTCAAGCAAGAAAGGGATGGGCTTTTTGTCTCCAAGGTGTGAAGGTCACCGTGAGGGGTCATGCAATCAAAATGCTGTTTGCACCATATTTTCTGAACTGCTGATCGTTTTGCAACCAAACTTAGTTTTGATGATATATCATTATACATCTGAGTGTCTTGTGAAAAGATTGGGTTTACTGTATTTACAATCATGTCAAGATCATAGCAAAGGTTCAATACTTTGTGAAATGTTTGTCAATCCTATATTTTCTGTACCCACTAATTTCGTTGCAACCAAACTAGGTGTGTTGATGTACTGTTACTGGTTAACCAGAAAAAATGCAAACAGGGTGGGAATGTATGCTGACAATAACACTGTGACTTGCACTGTTACAGGATCTATAATAACGCTGTGTATTTGCTGTGCAAGGTGACAGATCTCTTCTTTTTTGTTGTTGTTGTTGTCTGCAGACCCAGGGCAGAATCCACAGCTACTTTCAGCCGGAGAACTCCCTGCCTCCGAAGCCGGTGCAGAGCAAGCGACTGCAGAAAGCCCTCGACAAGTTCCAAAACGGAGGAAGCTCCGAGTCCGAATCCGAATCCACGTCTGGATCTGAGTCCGAAGATTCTGAACCAGCTTTACCCAAACTGGGTGAAAACATCAGGAAAGCAAACCATATTCTGTCAGGGTCAACAAAGGGCAGGGGTCGAGGGTCGGGTAGTCTCAGAGGGAAGAGGGGAGGTAAGTCCGATGGGTTGAAAGGAGAGGTCAAAGGTCAGAGTGCAAGGGGGAGGGGTCAAAGTGTGGCAAGCGTCGGCTCTCGTCGTGGCAGAGACGGAAGACCGGCGCCGCGGCCCAAGCCGCTGCTGGTGAGAGACGAAGTGTGTCTCTCCGAGAGCAGCTCCAGCAGCGACGACAGCTTGCCGGAGAAACCCGGCACGAAGAAACCCAGGACACTCCTCCCAGGCAAGACCGCCGCGGCCGCCCAACTCCACGCAAAACGGCAAGGCGCCAAACCCACTGCCCAGAAGGCGTCCAGCACGAAGAAAAAGCCCAGCTCTGCTCCCAAGACCAATGTGAGAAAACTGACACCGGCAACTTCAAGACCAGCACCTGGTTCAAAGCGCAAGAGTGAAGCCAGGGCGAGAGGGAGGAAAGCCGTTGGCGCAGCGGGGAAGGAGGTGGCGGCCTTCAAAGAAGCAATGGGTGGTGACCTTGACCCTGCGACCATGACGATTGATGACCTTGGCAGTGATTTCAGTGAGGACGACTTTAACGCGTAGTCGGTGAATAAAGTTTAGGTGTGTAATTGTGAATGTGGTTAAAATTCCCAGGCAGCGAGTGTAAAGTGATGAAGACTCGGACTCCCTATCCTTCTTCTCATTTACATTTGTGGTGACTCAAGCATTGGAACACATATAATTATGTGACTGTCAACTCAGATGCGGCACCGTTTGTGATGCTAACTCCTGCAAGGAATCTTTGCGCTGTTTTTTTCTTCTTCAGAGAAGAGTACTATTACTAGTATAATGTTATTCATTTCAGACTTTATGTTTCTCGGTAGGAGGGGACTTTGGGAACATGGTGATGTTTGCTTTTTTATGTGCGATTTGAATGCACGTGAAATTGAGAGGGAGAGAGGGGAGGAATGTGTCACTGTGTGTGTGTGTGTGTGTGTGTGTGTGTGTGTGTGTGTGTGTGAGTGTGTGTGTGTGTGTGTGTGTGTGTGAGTGCGTGCGTGTGCGTGACCAGTGTGTGTGTGTTACTATGTGTGTATGTATGCATAAATGCAGACTTCGTTTGGTTGGTATTTATTAAGGGCAAAATAATGCGCATTTGTACATATAATGTACATATATTTATCATCCTTTGTATTATCCGTCCTTATCTTTGCAGCATATCCGCTCAGTTCCATGCAACTTGGCTGCATGCTTGGAAAACCAGAAAATTCTGATGTATGCAATGTCCATAATCATTTTATTTTTATTTTTTTATCTGTCTCAGAAATTGTATTCCTGGAGCTTGTATCTTAGTCACAAATCTGAAACAGAACGAGGCCCAGAGCGCTCGTGCAGAATCAACACACAAGGGAGGTAATTAACGCTCGAAATCTGTAACACAAGGACAACAACAAAGATCTGAGTCGCCTACAGTAGCTCTCACCTGGCATGCATGCAAATACAAGGTGCTTAAACTCCACCCAACATAAACTCCACCCAACACCTCTGGTGGAGTTCATGTACCTTGTATTTACACGCATGCCAGGTGAGAGTTACCGTAGGCGACTCGCGTCTTTGTTTTACTTGTGTTATGTATTTCAAGTGCTAATTAACTCCCTTGTGTGTTGATTTTGTATCTCACTCTCAGTCCTTTTTTTCTTTTTCTTTTTTCTTTTTTGTACAACAGTGATGTTTTACAGAAACTGCAATCAAACACTGGTGCAAATCAGTGTAATTACATTTTGTGGGTTAGTTTGTTTATTGCTGGTTGTTTTGTGAGAGATGGCGTATTGTTCAAAAGATTTCATCATTTGAAATACGTTTGAATAATCGTGTCATTGGTCATATATATGTCAAATCTTCCTGTGGGGCTGCCCCTGTGGGGCTGCCCCTGTGTGTCCCAGTCCTACTGTGTCCCACTTTTCTTGTGTAACCCTAACCCAAAGCCTGGGACTGGTGGCACTGGGACACAACGTATTGGAACACGGTGGGACTGAGGCACAGTGGGACTGGGGCACAGTGGGATTGGGACACAATGGGACTGGGGCACAGTGGGATTGGGACACAATGGGACTGGGGCACAGTGGGACTGGGGCACAGTGGGATTGGGACACAATGGGACTGGGGCACAGTGGGACTGGGGCACAGGTGGGCCTGGATTGGGACACAATGGGACTGGGGCACAGTGGGACTGGGACACAATGGGACTGGGGCACAGTGGGACTGGGACACAGTGGGACTGGGGCACAGTGGGATTGGGACACAATGGGACTGGGGCACAGTGGGACAGGTATACAAAGGGACTGGGACACGATGGGATTGGTGTACAGTGGGACTGGGGCACAGTGGGATTGGGACACAATGGGACTGGGGCACAGTGGGATTGGGACACAATGGGACTGGGGCACAGTGGGACTGGGGCACAATGGGACTGAGGCACAGTAGGATTAGGACACAATGGGACTGAATGTAATGGGACTTGGACAGAGTGGGCCGATCCTGTAGTTGTGACGTACGCGAGTTGTAATGTAAAACAGAACAGTAACAGTCAGATCTGTGGGTCGGCTGGCTGTACCCCAGACCCATTGTCTAACTGTCTTTGGTGTGTGTGTGTGTGTGTGTGTGTGTGTGTGTTTCTTTTCTTTCTTTCTTTCTTTTCTTGTATCCGATTTCTGTCGATAGGGCTTTTTTCCGTGTGGGTGCCCCTTTGAAGCCTTTTCTGACTGGTAGGCCTACCTCTAGCTATTAGCCGAGTATCGTGCATCCGAAATTTAATCGTGCTGAATATAAGCCTACCGATTAGCTGAGTGCAGTCTGCTCAAAAAACGCTGCATAACTGCACAGCTGTCGGTCGATAGCGTACTGTCTGACCGCACTCGGTACCCCAGACGTCAACGTTCGGCTTACAGGCCCTTCCTCGCGTGACCCGCTGCCAGGAGTGTCACTGGACGGAGGCAGCTATCAGACGAGTTATCAGCACGTACAAAGCGCTGGTAAGATGGATCGCTTTGGAAATCTCTGTTTATTATTGTAAATCCTGGTGCGTGATGGTATAGCTGCAGGTTTGGAGCAGGTCACAAGGAGTCGCGGAGACGGAGGTTGCATTAACTTGGCTTGTGTAGATTTTGGAAGATCTGAAGTGTTGAGGAGCTTGAGATATTACCTGCGGGCACAAAGCCAAGGACATCACACCATCGATCGCCCGGAGGAGAGAGGCGTGGAAAGAGGAAGCGCTAGATGATCTTCCTTGAAAGGACGAGAGAGGGCCATCGTCAGTCAGACATTGGAGCCGTTTCAAAGGCAACCTTAAAAAAACTTCTGAGAGACCGGGTGGAGTGCATAATTATGGGCTTTTCGGAGCGCATAAATAACATCTTGAACTGAACTGATTAACAAGGCTTTATTTCGCAATTTCAACGAAAAATCAGAGAGACTGTTCTTCGGAGTTCGTGCTCTTCTGTCAGACCTTATGACGTCACGGAAATGACGTCAAATGCAGTTTACTTGCGAGAAATGAATGAAAAGATCAAATACAATACATATTATTTTATGTTTTAAATTAGGTCATGGTTCCCTTCTCTCCCTATTTGAAGTTCAAGTGCACGTAGTGTACAAACCGTGGAGGAAATGGCCCGGAGAAAAAGAAAAAGACAGCGAGACAAACAGTACAAGAAAACTGTGCCAATGTGCGGATGCACTCCGTCACATACCGTTACTGGATGGAGCGGGGATAGCTCAGCGGTTAGAGCGACAGACTCGTGATCGAAAGGTCGCGGGTTCGAGTCCCGGCAGGAGCGGCGGGAGCATTTTCTTCTCCAGGATAAACTTTCTGTACTATTATTTTGGTTACCGCAGTAGCACGGAAAAGATCCCTGTCATTCTACCAAAAGTGCAGATGGCAGGTTACAGCTAAACACACAGGCGCCCTACGTACGTGGCTTTGCATGGAATGACGCTGTAGACTGGTGCATGATTGTATGGTGTACACAGAACGTGCGCCGAAACGGCAGCAGCTTCACGTGGTACCAACCATGCAACAACCAAATTGTGCTGTAAGTACACCACTTGGATGGATATGCAAAAAAATGCGCTCTAAAAGGCGACAGTCACTCATTCAGAATCACACGCGACAAGAGCGAAGTGAGTCTGCTCAAGATAATAATAATAATGTACATTTATCATGCGCTCATCAACGCCCTGAGCGCTCATATGATACATATTAACCTAAATATGATATTCTATACACATGTAGAGCACAGTCCTATCAGAAACAACTTGGTTTACATAAAGTAGTATAGAATTTAAAAAAACGCACCACACACACACACATACACACACAAATACACACACACACACACACACACACACACACGCACACACATACACACAAACAAACACACTGACTGTAGCAGAAACTGAAAGCGGAGAATAGAGCTATATAAAAGCAGCCAACAACAACAACTACTACTATTATTGTTAATACGATACGGTCTGACCACGCTCAGACATTGACTTTGGCTGGATGACGTATCGGAATCGTAAGGGGCCACTCAGCGCTATGCACACGGGCACAGGTTATTCGCTGCAAAAGAAAACCCCAACACTGTGCGTACCGAAACTGGTGTGTTTCAGTTAAGACTCGGACCTCCCCAAATTTGCAGTCAAATAAATCTGCCAACGTCGGCAAACATTCTGTGACTGCCAATCAATGGTGTTTCCATTTAGAACTGGTACCAGTAACTCCGCGCTCGACCCCTGCCGCTCTGGGTTGTGTGTTGGCCCTTATTGGGTTTAACCATGGCGTTCTCCAAACCCGTCTAATTTCAGAAACAC
>JABMCL010003397.1:1095000-1115000 GCA_018857735.1 Alviniconcha marisindica | reverse complement strand
ACAGCTCCTGGGCTCTGAGAAATGTAGTCTGGTTGTTTGGTTAAACGTGTTTAACGCCGCGGTGTCTCCGTAGAGTTACCTGTAGCTGGGACAGGAGGCGGGAGGAAAGCCGACGGACCGCTGATACCTGACGCCACACTGTCACCGCCAGAATTACTCCTGCAATCAGGTGGGCAGCGATGAGAGCCGTTTTAGTGTTTCGGTAACTGTGAGGGGCCAAGTCACAAAGACAGTGTGCACTGTTGTTTAAGTGTTGGTTTGTAGCTTGATGAAGGGGATTACCCCGAAAATTCGCATGCTCTGTTTTGTCCTAATAAATAGCGTTCTTTCAGACCTTTTATGTATTTGGGTCTTGTTTTAGAACGCTGGCAGTTGTTCTTGTTTCAGATTCTTGGAGACTTCTTGAGCGTAAACACACACAGAGGTATTTTCAGTAGTCAACGACCAAAATCATTGTACACGCGAAAGACTGCTTTCAAAGTAACATAAAAAGGGAAACCACTGTAGTGTCAGTCAGAGGATCGATCGACGTCCGATATCGCCCAGTACAAGACCTACATTGACCCAGCGGTCGTGAAAGATACTATCCAAACCCTCAAGGCAAGAGGCGGATGTTTATTGATCAGTCAGGCGACAATCCTGCCTGTTTAAGGGGCCTGCCTGCTTTTCTCTTGCTTTCCAATTACCCATGAAGACATGGGCTGGTCTTAATCTTTCTTGGCCCCCGCAAAGAGCCATGGTTCTTGGGCATTTTTCTTTACGGGATGGGAATTGACTTCTCTAGTCTTTGACGTTTTGTTGTGTGGGTTAGGAACGCCAGTCTTTGTGTGCCACACCGGCCGTTCATGTCTAGCGGTTCATGAAACGTTTAGTAGTTTCTTCGTTTGATGGGCTGCCTCTGTGTGTGTGTGTGTGTGTGTGTGTGTGTGTGTGTGTGTGTGTGTGTGTGTGTGTGTGTGTGTGTGCGCGCACGTGCGTGCATGCGTGTGTGTGTGTGTGTGTGTGTGTGTGGTGTGTGTGTGTGTGTGTGGTGTGTGTGTGTGTGTGCGGGTGTTAATGTCGTTTTCGTGGTGTGTGTGTGTGTGTGTGTGTGTGTGTGTGTGTGTGTGTGTGTGTGTGTGTGTGTGTGTAAATGCGTGTGTCTGTGTGTTTGAGTGTGTGCGCGCGCGCGCTCAAACGCATCTATGCATGCGTCCGTCCGTGTATTTGTGTGTGTCTGCATGTGTTCGTGTGTGTCTCTGTGTGTTCGATCTCTTTCTTTTCTTTTTGTTGTATGAAAAAGAGAAATAAGCTTAAACAGTTAGACACGGGTACTTTAACTTCCATTGCCTGTGAACAACTATGCAGGCAGCGCAATGCAGCACACCGGTGCCGGCGGCGGGTGTCTGTGTATAGCCTACCCTGAAAGCTGTAGAAACAACATAGCCCTAAGAAGCAATAAGCGCCTTAGCCCACGGAGCTTTGGGTCCAGCTGCCAGAGGAGCCTACCGTGTGTTTTAACCCTGTGCACGTGCGGGTTGTCGTGCTATTTAAAAATTTCGGCTGTGCAAGAGTCTTTCTGGTGTTGCTGCCTATTTAAAACCCCTCACAATTAATCTTGAGAACTGTGATACTACTGTTGCGTCGTGTGTGTGTGTTGTGCTGCTTGTGTTGAGTTGTGTGTGTACGTGTGTGTGTGTGTGTCGTGTTGTTGTCGTGTGTGTGTATTTGTGCGTGTGTGTTTTTTGTGTTGTGTTGTGTGTGTGTGTGTGTGTGTGTGTGTGTGTGTGTGTGTTGTGTGTGTGTGTGTGTGTGTGTGTGTGTGTGTGTGTGTGTGTGTGTTGTGTGTGTGTGTGTGTGTGTGTGTGTGCGTGTGTCTGTGTTTTTGTTGTTGTTGTTGTTGGTGTGGTGGTGGTGGTGTGTGTGTGTGGTGTGTGTGTGTGTGTGTGTGTGGTGTGTGTGTGTGCTGTGTTTGCATGCGTGTGTGGTTGGTGTGTGTGTGTGCTGGAGGGGGGCGGGGGGTGCGGAGAGCGTGCGTGCATGTGTGTTGGCGTGGCGGGGCGGGTGTGTGTGTGTGTGTGTGTGTGTGTGTGTGTGTGTGTGTGTGTGTGTGTGTTGTTAGTGCTATTGTAAAGCGCCCTACGCTCCCACCTTAAACGGTAGATGGGCGCTATAGAAATCTCTTTCAATACTCAGTAATTGCGTATCATTTCTGAACTTTGTTTTCAACAAAGAATTTAAAACAAATCAGATATTAAAAGGTTCTGCCTACTTTTGGGGATGCATAATCTCACTTTCTAACTCATCTTCCCCCTTTAATTAACATCGTTCCCACGTCATTGTCTATTACAAAATCTATCTCCTTAATTACTATCCGCGCTACACGTCATTTTGTTTGTTCATAAATCTATAATTCCCTAATTACTATACTCGCCACATCATTTTCTACGTAATGTAACTATCTCCTTAACTACTGTCCTCGCAACATCATTTTTTATGTACATATATACAAGTTCCTAATTACTATACTTCCTGCGTCATTTTCCATGTAGATATAACTTTTTCCTTAATTACAATCCTCCCTACATCATTTTCCATGCACACACACACACACACACACACACACACACACACACACACACACACACACATATATATATACACGTAAGTCCCTAATCACTATACTCACCACATCATTTTCTATGTACGTATAACTATTTCATTAATTACTATCCTCACTACATCATTTTCTATGTACCTAAGTTCCTACTTTATTTTTGATAGATCTGGTAAAGCGCGGTGTGCTCACCCTTGTCGTGACGTATGGCGCTATACAAATGACCTTTATTATTAATGTTATTATAAAGCGCGGTGTGCTCACCCTTGTCGTGACGTATGGCGTTATACAAATGACCTTTATTATTAATGTTATTATAAAGCGCGGTGTGTTCACCCTTGTCGTGAGATACAGCGCTATACAAATGCTCTTTTTTATTCATGTTATTATTTTCTGTTTCCATGTCGCAAAGCCCGCGACGCTGACCTTTGGGAATTGTTCCACCGGAAACACGGGTCGCTTTCCCCAGACGAAAAGATGGCCGCCAAAGAGTCGCGCTACCCAGTTATCAGGTACAACCGTTGGCTGAACTTCTCCATAGTTCAGGAGCTGTGTGAGAGTCGAGGTGGCCGTCCTGGGCTGTCCGTCCTAACGAGCTTTCTGGTTTCCGTGGACGTAAAGCTATATTGAACCATGCTTCGGCAATGGTCACAGTTTGTCCCTTATCTGTCAGCCGACATCTGATGACATTAAGCATCACTTCATCATCATCATCTGAATTTCTCCAGAAGATTTTTAAAGTAGACTGCTAGTGACTTCTTTTTTCTTGCTGGACATGCGTGTTGTCTGCGGCCGGGCTTGTTTTCCGGGTGGATAACATAACGGACGTTGCTGCATTTGGTTAGCTTGCTTGCTAAGTTGGTTACTTCTTCTTCTTCTTCTTCATTATACTGTGGGAATCCCAGTAGTTTGGGCAAGGTTCCGCAACCGGTGGTGCGCGTAAAAGAACAGAAAATAGAATAAGGCCTAGGGAAGGTCCGAAAAGCCGGTTACGGCTTACTTGATTGCTTGCTTGTTTGTCGTATATTTGGGTGGAAACCGGCGAAGAGTGTTAACGAACGGACACCGCGCGCAGAGAGAGAGAGAGAGGAAGAGAGAGAGAGAGAGAGGAGAGAGAGAGAGAGAGAGAGAGAGAGACAACACGCACACCACGAGACAGACAGAGAGACAGACAGAGAGAGACAGAGAGAAGAAGAGAGGAGAGAGAGAGAGAGAGAGAAGAGAGAGAGAGAGAGAGAGAAGAGAGAGAGAGAGACACAAACAACACACCACACACACACAACACACAACACACACACACACACACACACACACACACACAGACAGAGAGAGAGGGGGACGTGATATCTTTGTGTGACTGTGTGGACACGATTAAACACTGAGCATCACGCAGGGTGCTCCGGTCAGCGATGCAGGCTGCCTGGACGTCATTTCATCCCATAGCCCCAGAAACAATGCCGCCCTGTGACGACAGCAGCAACTCTATCCCCAACACTCCCATACTCCAACGGGTGGCCACGACGGGAGAGTGCAGACTTGCTGCCACCCGCTTTGCACACCCGGATAGAGTCCTTCTGTTCTCGATCGATCTGGAACCAGCAGGGTGGAGAGATATACAGCATTCGCTGCCAGAGAGGCCCCAGATTACGCCTCGCTTTGGGATCGGGGCTTGCGGAGTTTTTGTCCGGCGTGTTACTGGGTTTTGTGGCCCGGCGTTTTTGCCAGTGGGACGTCCGAAAGTTGGGAGGTTAAATAACTTCTCTAAGTGCTTGATAGTGTGATAGTGGACGTTTCGGCTTTGTTCGCGATTAAGAAGGTAGGTTGTGTGTGTGTGTGTGTGTGTGTGTGTGTGTGTGTGTGTGTGTGTGTGTGTGAGTGTGTGTGTGTGTGTGTGTGTGTGTGTGTGTGTGTGTGTGTGTGTGTGTGTGTGTTTTGTGTGGTATTGTGAGTGTGTGTCAGTGTGTGTTCAAATTGTGGCTTAAAAGTTGTCCGTGTGTGTGTAATTGTTTCTTCGTGGTGTGGTCTGTTTAGCGGTGTGTTGGTGTTGGCGGTGGTGGTGGGGTGTGGGGTGTGTGTGTATACTTATGAAGTGATTTCACTGTCTTTCACAAATTTGCGTTAAAAAGTTAGGTCCGTTGTGTTAATGCTTCTTCGTTGGTTGGTTAAACGTGTATAACGCACGATTGTCTCCGAAGACCGTACAGGGGGGACGGAGATCCAGAGTGGGGAAGAGGGAGACTATACCTAACGCTACACTGTCTCCACCACAATGACTCCTGCATTAAGATGGGAGACGATACCTATCGCTACACCGTCACCACCACAATGACTCCTGCATTAAGATGGGCAGTGATGAGAGCAGTTTTAATATTTCTTTAACTGCGAGGGACAAAGTCACAAGACAATGTCCACAGACCACAACTTTTGAAGAGAAAGGAGAGCCGAAGCGGAATCGAACCGAGGTCCTTCTGCTTACCAGCCTAACGCTTTACCTCAAGGCCAAATCGGCTCATTGTTGCTTTATTTCCATGCACTGTTATGAAATATGTCCTGAGGTCTAAAGCCGAGTCCAAAAACAACAACAACAACAAACAAGGACCGCGGGTGGACGGTGCACTTTGAATGGACGAGACTGAATTAGCCTCTAACATCCACTTCAGGAAAACATCGGCGATTTTTCATGTTGTGACAGTGTTCAATTTTCTTGAAGATGGGGAAGAGCGCATATGGGCTTTCGTGGGCGCTTAGATGCCACACGGAACTGAGTTGATTTGTTATGAACTAGCGTTTTAAGTGTCGGGTTTCAACTGAAATAATTCAAACTTTATTTTGTGGAGTCTTCTTTGTCTTTGGGTGGGGGGCATCTTTCTCCCTTCGTCAGTTTAATGCTTTGTTCCAAACACTGAGGAAGGTGTCTGGTTTAAACAAAATTTATTCATTCATCGTAATCATAAGCTCAACACATAAGTACAGGAAACACAAAAGCAGTATGCATGCTTGAGTGTTAGCTATAGATAAAATGAAAATCACACAGATATTTACAATGGCAAGATGCCAAATCGTTGTCAAAAAGTCAAAGGCAACAAACCAAAATAAAAACCAAAACAACGACAAAAGCAAACGAAAAAGATGTTTGAAAGGGAAGAATTCGGTTTATTACTTGATTTGTTTTGCGTTTTCAATGTTCGCCTTAACAGGTAATTTCCGGCATATTATCAGTTAAGATCAACACATGACGAGGAGAACTTTTTTTTTTTTTTTTTTTTAAATGAGCAACTGATCAGACTGCTATTTTGTGTGACCGGTACTCATAACCACCATAAAATAAAATAAAATTAATGTCAGCCGGTTTGGCCTAGCGGTAAGGCGTTAGGCTGGTAAGCGGAAGGACCTCGATTCGGTACCGCTTCGGCTCTCCTTTCTCTTCAAAAAAGGTTGTGGTTCGTGGACACTGTCTTGTGACTTTGTCCATCACTTCCTACTGAAATATTAAAATGGCTCTCATCGCTGCCCATCTTAATGCAGAAGTCATTCTGGTGGTGACAGTGTTGCGATAGGTATATATCTCCCTCTCTCCCCCCCCCCCCCCCCCCCCACCTCCATATTCCCTTCCCCCCCTTCTCCCCGTCCCTAATAAGCCGTACGGTTTCTGTGGACGTTAAGCACCCTGTTTACTAATAAAATTAAGGCAGCACGGAGAGAGAGAGAGAGAGAGAGAGAGAGAGAGAGAGAGAGAGAGAGTTAGAGAGAGAGTGCCTGTGTTTGTTTTCTAGACGGGGAAGGGAGCAGGGTGGTTGCTAGTAGAGCTGTTGTAGTAGCATAGTCGGCCGTGTAACTGACCGGTTACAGTGATTGTCTGACCAGTTTCCGTTAACCGCTTTCGGCACTTATGGATGTCACACCGGTCTGAAAACTGTCACCTAGCGCGATCACCGGTATTCACAATTTACAGACTCAAAGCATTTGCAGTGGAAATTTGGTTCTGGAAGAGTTTTTATTTTATTTTCGTTTACGCTGTTGTCATTTCCATCATTACTCATTAGGGCAGCTTTCTACTCAGCTCTTGTTGAAATTCTTCCTTTGCTCGTATTCCGTTCCTTTGCGTAAAGAACGTTGTGGATTACTGCTGTATTGCTATTTACGTGTGAACAGTGCGTTCCACATTTATGGAACATTTATGTTGTGCCCTTTTTTTGCATAACCGTGATGTTTTGATAATTTAATGAATGCGATGTTTTATGCTTTGCTCTCTCTCTCTCTCTCTCTCTCTCTCTATCTCTGTCATTCTCACTCTGTCTCTGTTATTCTCTCACCGTCCATCTCCCTCTCTCTTTCTCTGTCATTCCCTCTTTGTCTCTGTCACTCTCACTCTGTGTCTCTGTGTGTGTGTCTCTTTCTCTATTTGCCTGTCTGTCTGTCTCTGTCTGTCTGTCTCTGTCTCTCTCGTTTCTTTGTTTTTCAATGTGATAAAAAAAAGTTATACCTCTATATCAAAGGGGGGGGGGGGGGGGGGGGGGGGGGGGGGGGGGGGGGACAAATTTAGTGTGGATTTCGTGGATGTTTTTAGTGTTTTCAGCGTGTGCCTATAGAAAAACGGTGTAGAGCGTTAAGACCAGTGTCAAAAGTGTGAAGATCACCCAGAGTACAGCAATACACAACGACCTGTATGACTAATCTCTTCAGCCGCGCCTGCGTTAATCATTGCTATAGCCATCCAAGCGTGGCGGTGGTAATGACCTGTGGCTTAGCCAGCATTCCGACACACTACCAGACACACCGGCTGTGGCCGGCTGGACCTTACGTGCAGTATAGTATCGGACACGCCAGGTGTGTCTGGCTGGCCCTCACGGACTGTACAGTATCGGACACACCAGGTGTGGTTGGCTGGACCTCACGGACAGTACAGTATCGGACACACCAGGTGTGGTTGGCTGGACATCACGTGCAGTACAGTATCGGACACACCGGCTGTGGCCGGCTGGACCTCACTGACGTGCAGTATGGTATCGGACACACCAGGTGTGGCTGGATGGACCTCACGGACAGTATAGTATAGAACACACCAGGTGTGGCTGGTTAGTGTATCGGACCATCGAGGGACTGAAGAAGAGGGAGAGAATAATAATACAATTATCCGCATAGAAACATTATAATTCTTTAGAGAGAGAGAGACAGACAGACAGAGAGAGAGAGCGCACGCGCGCGCGCGAGAGAGAGAGAGAGAGGGGGGACGTTAGCATGTCCTGGTACTAAAACGTTTAATCCATTGCTTACCACGGAATGTTCATTTGAAGTCCACAAGATGGCAGACCCCGTGCCGACACAAAGAGGCAATGATTAGCGCCACAGCAAACTTTTGGTCCACTGATAAACGTTTAATCTCCGCGACAAAAAGCCGACAGATGAAACTAATCTGCCTGGACAGCTGTTTCGTGTGTCCAACACCTCTCACGTAAGGTCAAACCAAACTATGTCAGAACTATCAAATCCAAACTAAAGATGATGATGATGAAGTGATGCTTAATGTCCTCAGATGTCAGCTGACATATTAGGGACAAGTTGTGACCAATGCCGAAGCACGGTTCAATAAATCTCTCTTACTCACACAGGAAACCATCCGAACGGCTCGTTAGGACGGACCAGCTCAGGACGGCCACCTCGACTCTCACACAGCTCCTGAACTATGAAAAAAACAAAAGATGATGATGATGTCAGTTGACATATTAGGGACAAGTTGTGACCAATGCCGAAGCACGGTGCAATAATTTTTTACGTCCACGGAAACCAGAAGGCTCGTTAGGACGGACAGCTCAGGACGGCCACCTCGACTCTCACACAGCTCCTGAACCATGAAAAAAACTAAAGATCTGATGATCGCTTTTATATAGCGCTAAAGATTTAACACATAACATGGAGCAGAGCCTCAAAACCGGATGTAAGCCACGAATACTGTGGCTTAATAATCTGTAGACTGTTTCTGAATCGAACCGATCAACAATAAAGTCGTTGTGAGCGGAAAGTTGTGAACATTCTCCCGCTGGTAAGGTAATGAATTGTTTTTCGACCCGACGCGACCTTCACGGTTGGCTGGGTGTGAAATGCGGAGTAACTAATTAAACTCGACATCGTTACGTTCCTGCTGAGTCTTGTGGGATTTGTCTGCTACTGTAGCCTGTCCACCCGGCCCTCACAGCTTTGACACAGGGGCCGGTTCAAAAGGCTACAGCTGTCAAGTGCCGTGGCATTTGGTTTGTTGTGGCTGTCGTTGATTGGTTTGTTGTGGCTGTCGTTGGTCACTCTAGGCGGAGACGTTGATTCGTAAGTCAGCCCTGAAGGTCAGACCAGGGATAAGCCGGTGTGGCCCAGCGGTAAGGCGTTAGGCTGGTAAGCAGAGGGACTTCGGTTCGAATCTGCTTCGGCTCTCCTTTCTCTTCAAAAAGGTTGTGTTTTTTTGGACACTGTCTTGTGACTTTGTCCCTCACAATTATGAAAGATTAAAAGGGCTCTCGTCGCTGCCCACCTTATTGCAGAAGTCATTCAGGTGGTGACAGTGTAGCGATAGGTATATAATCTCCCTCTCCCCCCTCCTCCATTCCCCCTCTCCCCCATCTTCTCCCGTCCCTAATAAGCCTTATGGTTTCTGTGGACGTTAAGCACCATGTTTACTTACTTACTTCACACCAAGGAGTGAGCCAGTTGGGCCCAGCGGTGAGGCGTTAAGCGGGTAAGCAGAAGGACCACGGTTCGATTCTGCTTCCAGTTGTGGTTTGTGGACACTGTTTTTGAGGCTGTCCCTCACAGTTACCGAAGACATTAAAATGGCTCTCATCGCTGCCCATCTTAATGCAGAATCATTCTGGTTATGACAGTGTAGCGTTAGGTATAGTCTCCCTCTTCCCCCACCTCCCGGGATCTCGGTCCCCGCCTGTACCTCTTCGGAGACAACTCGGCGTTAAACCAATCAACCAACATACCAGGGTGATACATATCAAGAAGCCAGTAAAAAGCGCAGACAAACACAATGTATCATAATGGTTGCAAATGAAAATCTGATTCACTTAGATGACCACCTCAATTTTGGATGAACTGGGAATCTAATAATAAAAGGTAAACGTGCAGGTGGGGAGAGTACGTCTTCTTAGCAAACGTCGCCAATCAGTAAATGAGAGAAGATTGCGTCATCTGAACAACAGACGCATCCAACCTCGGAGTAGCCACCAGCGGCAGTTTTGTTCAGTCTTAAACCCGACTCTTATGCTGTAGCCGGTTTGGCCTAGCGGTAAGGCGGTAGGCTGGTAAGCGGAAGGACCTCGGTTCGATACCGCTTCGGCTCTCCTTTCTCTTCAAAAGTTGTGGTTTGTGGACACGGTCTTGTGACTTTGTCCCTCACAACTAACGAAACATTAAAACGGCTCTCATCGCTGCCCATCTTAATGCAGGTTATTCTGGTGGTGACAGTGTAGCGATAGGTATATACTCTCCCTCTTCCCCCATTCTCCCCGTCCCTAATAAGCCTTATGGTTTCTGTGGACGTGAAGCACCATGTTTACTTACTTACTGTAAGGTCAAATAGAAGGGTGTGGACACCTCGCCGAAGACACCCTCAGGTTGTAACTTGGCTTGGTGTCTTCGCTGTTTCCTGATGGATTGGTTTAGTAAGTAAACAGGGTGCTTAACGTCCACAGAAACCATAAGGCGGGGGTACGGAGGTGGGGGAAGAGGTATACCTTTCGCTACACTGTCATCATCGGAATGACTTCTGCATTAAGATGGGCAGCGATGAGAGCCATTTTAGTGTTTCATGAATTGTGAGGGACAAAGTCGCAAGACAGTGTCCACAGCCACAACTTTCGAAGAGAAAGGAGAGCCGAAGCGGATTCGAACCGAGGTCCCTCTGCTTACCAGCCTAACGCCTTACCACTGGGCCAAACCGGTTCTCCAACTGGTTTCTAAGCTGATGGAGCCTTAACGTCGGAGATCGACGAAGAAACACGTCTGGCGACCGCCTAAGCAAAGCTGTGTTGTTAGAAGGGTTAAGACGCCGTATTTAAGCCCGTGCCGTCATCCTGACAGGATTAACACGTCACGTTGCACAACGCGTGGCTTTAGGCTGACCGCTTACGTCGTCTTCCTGGTCACCAGCTGACCAGCTTTGTTTCCTGAGCTGGGCAAAGTGGACTAGGCTGTCTGTGGTCAAGGTGTCAGACTTCACGAGTGCTGCACGGGTGTTTTCGTAGGGGTGGTGACGGGGGGACAGGTGTGGCCGATCACCTGTTGCCAAAGCACGGTTCCGTAACGGGCGCAAGCCGCTGGCGTTCAAAGCTGTTCGGGCCCACGACGACCAACGGTAGGTTTGCACTAATTCCCTGTAAGTCTGGTTCTGGTTCTGCAGTGTTATAAAATGTAGCTGAAAATCTTCAGTAAACTGGTCATAGTTCAGGAGCTGTGTGAGAGTCGGAGGTGGCCGTCCTGGGCTGTCCGTCCTAACGAGCCTTCTGGTTTCCGTGGACGTAAAGAATTATTGCACCGTGCTTCTGCATTGGTCACAACTTGTCCCTAATATGTCAACTGACATCTGAGGACATTAAGCATCACTTCATCATCATCATTTAGTAAATTGGTCAGTCAGAACGCGTACCTGCACTGGACGGTAAGCCAGAATCTTATTCATTTGCGCTTCGGATGCTGTATTGAATGAGCTCACAAGGAATGCCAGACAACTTTGGTAGTCAGCTGCGGAAACTGAATGATGTGCTATCAAACGCTGCATAACAACAGGAAGGAGGCAAACATAACGAAACGCGCCCTGCCCTTTCAACAACATCTGGTTAAATTTAACATCGTTAGACTGACGCTGCATAGCTCAGCAGCTGTGTGAAAGTGGAGGTGGCCGCCTTGAGCTCCCCGTCCATAATAGTCCCTACGGTCTCTGTGTATACGGAGTGAGCCGGTTTGGCCTAGCGGTAAGGCGGAAGGACCTCGGTTCGATACCGCTTCGGCTCTCCTTTCTCTTCAAAAAGGTTGTGGTTTGTGGACACTGTCTCGTGACTTTGTCCATCACTTCCTACTGAAACATTAAAATGGCTCTCATCGCTGCCCATCTTAATGCAGGAATCATTCTGGTGGTGACAGTGTAGCGATAGGTATATATTCTCCCTCTTCCCCCATCTCCATACCCCCTTCCCCCCCCTTATCCCCGTCCCTAATAAGCCTTGCGGTTTCTGTGGACGTTAAGCACAATGTTTACTTACTGTGTATACGGTGAAGTGATGCTTAATGTCCTCAGATGTCAGTTGACATATTAGGGACAAGTTGTGACCAATGCCGAAGCATGGTTCAATATAGCTTTACGTCCACGGAAACCAGAAGGCTCGTTAGGACGGACAGTCCAGGACGTCCACCTCGACTCTCACACAGCTCCTGAACCATGTTGTGTATACAGAGCAGCATTGAACTATGAAGCATCGAGAGTGCAGGCGAGATCAAGAGGAGGGAGGTGATCTGCATTCTCACGAAGAAGTTAGACGCTTTTGCGGGTCCAGGCGAGATCAAGAGGAGGGAGGTGGTGCTGGACCCTCAAGTTAGCCCAGAAGAGATCAAGGGTAGGGAGGTGGAGCTGGGCTTGAAGGCTGGGCTTCTTTTGCTTCAGTTGTTTCCCAACGGTGGAGCTGCGTACATTGTCTTTGTGACTGTTCTGCATAGCAGTTGGGACAGCAATTGCGTAGTACACTAGTTGCTGCCCAATGCCGATCGGACACTGCCTTAACATCCTGTTGTTCTGGCGGCGGTCCACGGCAGCCTTGGTCTTCCGGGTTGGCGCCTGTCTCAAGTCTTCACTCTTCTTCTACCCCCTTCCCCCCTTGTCCCCGTCCACCTCGCCTCTGTGGACGTTAAGCACAATTATTTCCATGAAACATTATAATAATAAAAATAATTCTTATAAAGCGCTATTCTTTAACCAGAGTTAATCTCACTGCGCTGTACAAACATCTTACCACAAAAAACACATTAACATACATTTCAGCAAACAAAACCTTAATTATTGTAGCTTTAATTACCAGTACCGTCTATCGAACAACACACACACACACACAATGACATGCATCAGAGCTCAGGAGCTGTGTGAAAGTCCAGGTGGCGTCCTGGGCGTGAAGCAACATTGAATCATTGAACATGATGCCGGACACTGACCACGCGGACAGAGAGGCCTGGCAGTGACCACGCGGACAGAGAGGCCTGGCAGTGACCACGCGGACAGAGAGGCCTGGCAGTGACCACGCGGACAGAGAGGCCGGCATGACCACGCGGACAGAGAGGCCTGGCAGTGACCACGCGGACAGAGAGGCCTGGCAGTGACCACGCGGACAGAGAGGCCTGGCAGTGACCACGCGGACAGAGAGGCCGGCAGTGACCACGCGGACAGAGAGGCCTGGCAGTGACCACGCGGATAGAGCGGCCTGGCACTGACCACGCAGGGTAGAGCGGCCTGGCAGTGACCACGCGGATAGAGCGGCCTGGCAGTGACCACGCGGACAGAGAGGCCTGGCAGTCACCACGCGGATAGAGCGGCCTGGCAGTGACCACGCGGACAGAGAGGCCTGGCAGTGACCACGCGGACAGAGAGGCCTGGCAGTGACCACGCGGATAGAGCGGCCTGGCAGTGACCACGCGGACAGATCGGCCTGGCAGTCACCACGCGGACAGAGCGGCCTGGCAGTGACCACGCGGACAGAGCGGCCGGACACTGACCACGCGGACAGAGCGGCCTGGCACTGCCACGAGGAACACTATTCCAAGTGGACACGACTGTCCACGAGATGTTTCGCCAGCTGAGTACTTTCGTCCTTGTGCTAGGAGTACACGGTTGACTGCGAACCGTGTCCTCCACGTGGACACGATTTTCTTGAGTTCACACCTTTCAACCCCGCCGTGATTGCTCTGAGAAGGTATTTTTCGCTTCAATTAAAATCAATTTTCTCTCGCTCCTCGCCCGAGTGACCAAAGCTTTTGGAGCTGGCCCCTTTGCAGGTAGCGGAGTGTGCAGTGAAGCGGAAACCCAGAGACCGTGTCCTTTGGAAAAGTCAGGTAGGTTGGGCTGTTAATGTCCTTTCTCTCATCAAGTTATGGCCCACTTTTCTTAGGTGGCCCTGCCAATTTTCATGGCCTGCTCAAGGGTCTTTGTTTGGGCCTGTGGCTCGGTGTTACCGTTAATTTATACGATAGACAGCAGAAGGTACTGACAGCTTTTCCCCCCCCCCCCCCCCACCTCCTTTTTTTTTTGGGGGGGGGGACGGTTTATGTGTGCCAAACAGCCTAACCTTTCAGACAGAACGTTTGCTTCTACGGCGGTCCAACCACGAATTCGCCAGCAAGGGTTATTAGACCAGTGTGCTATCAGGGAACGGTAACGCTCATTTCCGAATAATTATTTTTCCGCAGCAGTGGGTCCACCGACAATTCAGTTCTTCCGTTTTGTGGTGCAAGGGGTCCGAGAACTTATTTCAACCGAGTCTGCTGACTTGTGTGAATTTGTTTTTCGTGTGATTTTTCTGCCTTTGTTTGTTTCTGTCTCGTCAGCTGTGTCGACTTCAGAGTCATTGACCTCACGCCGCTCGTCCCAGCATCCATACCACTAGCTACATCCACATCCATCCCTACCCCCAGCCACATCCATGGTCTTTTCCTACCCCCAGCCACATCCATGGTCCATCCCTACCTACCCCCAGCCACATCCATGGTCCATCCCTACCTACTCCCAGCCACATCCATGGTCCTTTCCTAACCCCAGCCACATCCATGGTCCTTTCCTACCTACCCCCAGCCAATCCATGGTCTATCCCTACCTAGACCCAGCCACATCCAGGGTCCTTTCCTACCCCCAGCCACATCCATAGTCCATCCCTACCCCAGCCACATCCATAGTCCAGCCCTACCTACCCCCATCCATATCCATGGTCCATCCCTACCTACCCCAGCCACATCCATGGTCCATCCCTACCTACCCCAGCCACATCCATGGTCCATCCCTGCTTACCCCAGCCACATCCATGGTCCATCCCTACCTACCCCCATCCACATCCAGGGTCCATCCCTACCTACCCCCATCCATATCCATGGTCCATCCCTACCTACCCCCAGACACATCCAGGGTCCATCCCTACCCTCTGATCACGTCAGTATCTGGACAGGCCGGCACTGTCTGGTCACGGTGCTGTTTGGTCACGGCACTGTCTGGTCACGCTACTATTTGGTCACGGTACTGTCTGGTCACGTTACTATCTGGTCACGGTACTATCTGGTCAGACCGGCATTGTCTATCACGTTACTATCTGGTCACGGCACTACCTGGTCACGGTACTATCTGGTCAGACCGGCATTGTCTATCACGTTACTATCTGGTCACGGTACTATTATATCAGACTGGCATTGTCTGGTGACAACACTGTCTGGTCACGGTACTGTCTGGTCACGGTACTATCTGGTCACGGTACTATCTGGTCACGGCACTGGTCACGGTACTATCTGGTCACGGCACTACCTGGTCAGACCGGCATTGTCTAGTCATGGTACTATCTGGTCACGGTACTATCTGGTCAGACCGGCATTGTCTGGTCACGGTACTATTTGGTCACGGCACTGTCTGGTCACGGCACTGTCTGGTCACGGCTCTGTCTGGTCACGGTACTGTCTGGTCACGGTACTGTCTTGTCGGATCGGCACTAGCTTGTTAGTCCGGCACTGTCTGGTCACGGTACTGTCTGGTCAACATTATGTGGTCGCGGTACTATCTGATCATGGCATTATCTAGTCAGGCCGGCACTGTCTGGTCTCCGAGCTAAGATATCAACATAAGTTAGAATAATTAAATGAAAAGTAACAATACACAGCAGCAACAACAAAAACAACAAAACTGGACAAGAAAATAATGTTATTCAAAAAAGAGAAACAAAGTCATCTTCACAGATGTTCACCCGACCCATAGTCGAGTGAAATTTTACGTGTGCAGTTGCTTTCCTGTGTGTAAGCGGAAATACAAATCAGGGCTGGCACGTTATTCGTTCAGCAAGTCATTTGCGTAAATAATAATAATAATGATGATGATAGTAATGGTGTACCGTAAATAATAATAATGATGATGATAGTAATGGTGTACCGTAAATAATAATAATAATGATGATGATAGTAATGGTGTACCGTAAATAGCCCATTCTTGGTTTCCTACATGCGTGACACAACTCAAAAACCGACGACCCCCTAAACAGACAAAACTTTAGAGAAAAACAATTCAACAAAAGGTCTCGGGTTCGAGTCCCCGGCAGGAGCGGCGGGAGAATTTTCTTCTCCGAGGTCAGCTTTCTGTGCTGACTCTTATTTCGGTATCCGTTCTACCCCCGTGTAAGCTCAGTAGCAAAATCCCAGTCACTCTGCCAAAAGTGCAGGTGGCAGGTTACAGCTAAACACACACTGATGTACCCTACGTATTCGGCTTCGAATAGTGACACGGTAAACTGGTACATGGTTGTATGGTGTACACAAAACTTGCTTAGAGACGGAAGCAGTTTCCTGTGGCAACAATATCTAAACAGCGCTGCAGCCCCTTCGGCGAATATTCAAAACGCGCTGTGTAAAGATACGGTCACTCATTCAGAGTCGCATACGACTAGAGCGCAGGGGGTCTGCTCGGAAGCAGAGAACAGCGCTATAGTTGCCATTGTAAAGCGCTTAGGGCTCATCTGTAGTGGAGTTTATGTACCTTGTATTTACCCGCATGCCAGGTGAGAGCTACCGTACCGAGGCGACTCGGGTCTTTGTTGTTGTATTTGTGTTATGTATATCGAGCGCTAATTAACTCCCTTGAGGACTGAGACTAGCTGAGGCGCTCAAGAAGTGTTCATACTAAGATTTAAAAAAATAAATAAAAAAATATATAAATCGTTATAAAACTCTGATCTATTTGTACTGTGGCTGGAATAAGCCCTCGAGTCACTCTCGCTCACCCGCGACCCTAAGAGGTTTCGTTTAATCCCCCCACTCCTCTACCGATCTGACCCTTGACCTGCAGGTCATCGGGGTCAGCGCCCCTGTACTAGAAACCATCCGCGAGCAGCGGGACGGATCCCGAGAGTAGGGGCAGGACTTGCCGTGCATGAACACAACTCAGCTCTAAGTCGCTCTGGCACTGATCCGGGCTTTCCGGCAGTGGAGTCACCGCTAGTCAAAACTGCACCCAGTGTTTTGGACGTGACCAGGGCGAGAGTCAAGATCTGCAGTGAAAATATTTGGCCTTGTTTTCAGATTTTTCCAGATGACGTCACCGGCTTGTCAACCCCGGGGTGATGTCATCGTCGCTGAAGCGAGATGGGGTGAAACGGGAAGGGTAGATTCCAGAACAGCGGAATGAAGGTATGCAAACAGTTCCAGACCCGCTTTACACCGACCACGACTCTGATCAAGCGGCGAGGCGGCATTACAGTGGTTTCCTACTAAGAGGACGTTGTCAGTGTCGTAACGCAGCCTTCATTCTCACACCACGGTTGTGACAAGAGGGCGGAGATAGAGGATCAAACACCCCAAAGTGAGTGTTTAAAAAACAAAAACTACCGCGAAGTCGCTTTCTCTAATTTTTGACTTATGAACTCAGAAAGCGACGTGGTTCTTCAAGACTAGTTCTTACGCAAAAACAAAAACAAAAACAAACAAATAAACACCAAGAAGGAACGAACAGCAATCGTTGTGAACTTGTGAAACGGGAAAAAACGCAGCGGCTGTGAATTGTCGGTGGTGTCTGCACCGTAAACCAGACGCGGAAGAGGTCTTTTCGTCTGTTGGCTTTCGTGTGACACGTTGTGATCTCGAGAACTGTCGAAAGACGGGTGCGGATTTACCATGGATAAAAACGAGGTAAGTGCCGTCGACTTTTTATGTGATTTTCCTGTATTCCGTGTGTGTGTGTGTGTGTGTGTGTGTGTGTGTGTGTGTGTGTGTGTGTGTTGTGTGTGTGTGTGTGTGTGTGTGTGTGTATATATGTGCGTGTGTGTGTGTGTGTGGGAGAGAGAGAGAGAGAGAGAGAGAGAGAGAGAGAGAGAGAGAGAGAGAGAGAGAGAGAGAGAGAGAGACTTTCCTCTGTCGTATGTGTTTCTGTGTGACTTAGTTCTATTGTGTGTGCCTATGTGTGACTTTCCTCTGTTGTGTATTATGTGTGTGTTGTGTGCTTCTCTATCGTGTGTTATGTGTGTGTGTGTGTGTGTGTGTGTGTGTGTGTGTGTGTGTGTGTGTGTGTGTGTGTGTGGGGATACTTCGTGTTGGGTATTTTTCTATCGTGTGTGTGTGTGTGTGGTGTGTGTGTGTGTGTGTGTGTGTGTGTGTGTGTGTGTGTGTCTTGGGGCAATTTCCTTCGTGTTGGGATTTTTGCTTCGTGTGTGTGTGTGTGTGTGTGTGTGTGTGTGTGTGTGTGTGTGTGTGTGTGTGTGTGTTGTTTGTCGTGTGGGTGTGTGTTACGTGTTGTTGTGTGTGTTGTGTGTGTGTGTGTGTGTGTGTGTGTGTGTGTGTGTGTGTGTGGTGTGTGTGTGTTGTGCTGTGTGTTTTTCGTGGTTGTGTGTGTGTGTGTGTGTGTGTGTGTGTGTGTCGTGTGTGTGTTTGTTGTTTTGTCTTGGCAGCGGTTAAACAAGATGGCCAGGCTGGTGTTCAACAAAGGCAACCTCCAACAGCTGAAGGAGGGTCTGGACCAGCTCTTCGACATCTTCGTAGACATCCTCATCGTGCCCTTCGAGCACGGCAACTGCTTCTCGCACGAGGACATCATGGCTCGCTTGCAGACCGTGGTGAGTCACTGGGGCGTAGTCTGCAGTAGAGGCTTCCGGACTCCCAATCACCCGAGCACGCGCTAGCTGCTTTAGCCAATCAGATCGTCACAATTAATATTCCTCGCGAAAAGCCCGAAGAGTGGCTGCCATGGTTCCCACACAGAGTCAGAGGCTAGAGAACAGCATCAGAGCGAAAGAGTGATGGATTGCGAGCAACGCTTAACGAGCCGGTTTGGCCTAGCGGTAAGGCGTTAGGCTGGTAAGCGGAAGGACCTCGGTTCGATTCCGCTTCGGCTCTCCTTTCTCTTCAAAAGTTGTGGTCTGTGGACACTGTCCTGTGACTTTGTCCCTCACAATTAACGAAACATTAAAATGGGTGTCATCGCTGCCCATCTTAATGAAGGAGTCATTCTGGTGGTGACAGTATAGTGATAGGTATATAATATATAATATTCCCCTCTCCCCAATCTTTCTGTCCCTAATAAGTCTCATGGTTTCTGTGGACGTTAAGCACCATGTCTACTTACTTACTTACTTACTTACTTACTTACTTACTTACTTACTTACTTACTTACTTGCTTACTTGCTTACTTACTTACTTACTTACTTACTTACTTACTTACTTACTTACTTACTAACAAGCTACAGCATAGCGTCAGAGCGAAAGACTGGTGGATTGTGAACAAATCCTAACAAAATAAACAACGACTCACTCTCAGTGATGACGAGAGGTAACAGCTGTAATCAAATGAGGCAAATTACAATCATCTGAATAGACTGATCGTACAGCTGTAACCAAATGAAGCAAATTATAGTCATTTGAATGGACTGATCGTACAGCTATAACCAAATGAAGCAAATTACAATCACTTGAATGGACTGATCGTACAGCTGTAACCAAATGAAGCAAATTATAGTCATTTGATTGGACTGATCGTACAGCTATAACCAAATGAAGCAAATTATAGTCATTTGAATGGACTGATCGTACAGCTGTAACCAAATGAAGCAAATTACAATCGTTTGAATCGACTGATCGTGCATTCCACCGGCCAGTCAGCACAGTATCACATGGTGGTCAGATGACCACCAGTCAGCACGGTACCACATGGTGGTCAGATCACCAGCGGTCAGTACAGTACCACATGGTGGTCAGATCACCGTGCATTCCACCAGTCAGCACAGTATCACATGGTGGTCAGATGACCACCAGTTAGCACAGTACCACATGGTGGTCAGATGACCACCAGTCAACATGTTGGTCAGATCACCAGCGGTCAGTACAGTATCAACGTGGTGGTCAGATCACCAGCGGTCAGTACAGTACCACATGGTGGTCAGATCACCGTGCATTCCACCAGTCAGCACAGTACCACATGGTGGTGAGATCACCAGCGGTCAGCACAGTACCACATGGTGGTCAGATCACCACCAGTCAGCACAGTACCACATGGTGGTCAGATCACCAGCGGTCAGTACAGTACCACATGGTGGTCAGATGACCACCAGTCAGCACGGTACCACATGGTGGTCAGATCACCAGCGGTCAGTACAGTACCACATGGTGGTCAGATCACCGTGCATTCCACCAGTTAGCACAG
>JABMCL010003397.1:1085000-1090000 GCA_018857735.1 Alviniconcha marisindica | reverse complement strand
AACATGGCTGCCTCCTGAGGAGCTCAGATTGGAACCAAGAAAGTACTTGTGTTGCACTGACGTAAAAACACAACCATACAAAACGTGGAAATATAAATATTTCTATATTTTCTGACCAACGTTCCTTTTCCCTTGGTGTCCCCTTTAAGTGTTGTTGTCAATGTGCTAAATGATATCCTGTGATGTTATAATGACATACCATTACAAAATTAAGGCTAGCTTACCTCAATCGCAGCCTAATTGTAATTTTGTCGACCGTGATGAAGTGAGGAAGAAATCGCATGAGAGCTTTGCGCGCAAAATCACATTAATTTAAAGACATGCAACTCGTGCAGAAACTAGAAGAGACCAAGGCCGGGGAAAAGATGCAGATCCGAAGTAGTGAACCAATCCAAACAATACAGAACTATGGGAGAGGCACGTGATCTCTTCCTCACCTCGTCATGGTCGACAAAAAGCATTATTTGCTTTGCACACTTTAGCAACTTATCATTGCATAGAACGTCGTTACATTTCTTACGTGTGTCTGTTAATACTATCGTATCTTAGTTTATGATATTTACATGCGCGGTTGACACGACGTTAAAATCCAGTTACTGACTAACAAGCTTATGATATATTCTCGCACGGTTTTTTTTTCTATTTACGAGCCCATCTGAATGCAGTTAGTCTTTTGCTGGACGGATAAAGCGCTGCTAAAATGAATAAAAGTGCACCACAATACAACAACTACAAAGTCTGGACAGCGTGAACAATTTGATAAGCGCCCCGTGGCATTATTGATCATTCCCGGATTATTGAACTTGACCTGGCTGTCCGGGCTTGGTGATGGAGGGGTCGGCTACTGCCCCAACCTTTATCGTATCGGCGAAATCTCTCCATGCTTTCAAAACACTCTGGAAAAAACAGTCGCGCGCTCATTCGATCATAATCTGTCGCTCCTGCTGCGGCTTGCTTCGCGGTGACGTGCCTTTCATGTGTGATATTACGTCAGAGCGACATATGACGTAATGTTGGCTGGGTGACAATTTTACACACACACACACACACACACGGAAGAAAAGAAAAATGAAGGGGGGAGGGGGGGGGGGGGGAATATGAAACAAGGATTCCTCCAAACTTTCCAGGCATTGCACGTCCCACAACCGTAACCTAATCAGTACATTCCACCCCGCCCCATAAGTGTTGAAATAACTTTCGATCCACCCCCACCCCCCACCCACCCACCCCACTTCCGATCCACCAAGGCCAACGTCATACTCAGAGAGAGTGAAGGATGACGTGTACAACTGATGTTGAAAGAGGCAATAACAAGTAATAGCGTATTTGCTTTACGGACATCAAGCAATTTTTGCGAGTATAAAAATAGACAAAATCACTGCTGGACAAACCAAAGCTGTGTACGAAAATAAACGGATTGCTAACAGTTCAGATAATTTGCGACGTGGTTATGTCCGGATCGATACGCGCTTTCTTTTGTTTAGAGAGAGAGTTGGGGTGGGGTAGTGAGGGGGGGGGGGGGGTAGTGGGAAGGGACAGGAACTGGAAGTGTGACTAGGTGATGGGGGAGAGGGGGGGAGGGGGGCGAAAATACATAATAAAGAAACCATTGAAACAGCTGATCGATCCTAAGCGACGTCGGAGGAAACTTAGCGCTGAAATCGCTAATGAGGTCAAGGTCGGTTCATTTATGCGTGACCATTATTTCCCTGCCAAGATTTATCGCGAGGGAGCCTATCCTTTCCTTTTGTGCGTGCCGTGTTGGTATAGTGACTGACTGTCGGCAGATTTATCATCATAATCTTTAACAGTGACTGGCGTCAGCAGATTTATCATCATAACCTTCGGCAGTGACCGACGGCTCTGTGGGGGACACTGTGGCTAATTTAGCAGAAAACGTGGGAGTCGTTCCATTTGATCAAGCGTAAACATCGGCTGACCCTTGGTCGCAGCCTAGGTTGCCGCTTGATTCACGCCGAGACGTTCAGCCAATCCTCTGAGGAACAGACGGTTTGGGTTTGCCATAGTTTCGTTTACGCAAACTTTTGCCTTGTCAGTGTACGCTGATCCGATCGCCAACGGTTTTGTGTTCACAAGCGCAGCGACATGATGATGATGATGATGAAGATGATTGCTTTTATATAGGGTTAGCGCTCGCATGTGATTCTACAGGAGTGACTAGCTTTTTATAGCGCGTTTTTGAATATCCACCGAAGTGGCCTACTTACAGCGCTGGCGTCTCGGCGCAAGTTCTGTGTACACCATACAACCAAGCACCGTGTCACTTCATGCAGAGCCACATACGTCAGGTGTATGCGTGTTTAGCTGTAACCTGCCACCTGCACTTTTGGCATATTGACCGGGATCTTTTACGTGCTACTGCGGTAACAAGGGGGGGAGGGGGGGGGGGGGGGGGGGGGGGGGGGAAGGAACGGATACCGAAATAACAGTCAGCAAAGAAAGTTGACCCTGGAGAAGAAAATTCTCCTGCCGCTCCTGCAAGGATTCGAACTCGCGACCTTTCAATCACGAGTTCGACACTCTAACCACTGAGCTATCCCGCTCCCATAATTATGAGTCCGAATCGAACAGCGTCCACATCAATGAAACCTGCTTCATTTGATTGCGGCTTCTTTTTTCCCCCCTTCTTTTTCTTGTTCGACATGAATGAATAGCATCATGACTTATTTTCACGGTGTTAGTTTGTTTCTAAGTCCACCAGGCTTACCTTCTGCAATAGCAGCAGTGTTTTAGCTTATTACGGAAACAGGCGGCTTTTTGAGCACAGTATTATTTGTGACGTTCTGATTGGCGGAAATCTCTCTGCAGTCCGGAACGCTGCATAAGCAAAATACAGTTTCTCGGACTTGCTTGTGAGCCGGTTTGGCCTAGCGGTAAGGCGTTAGGCTGGTAAGCAGAAATACCTCGGTTCGATTCCGCTTCGGCTCTTCTCTCTCTTCAAGAAGGTTGTGGTCTGTGGACACTGTCTTGTGACTTTGTCCCTCACAATTAATGAAACATTAAAAGGGCTCTCATCGCTGCTCATATTAATGCAGGAGGCATTCTGGTGGTGACAGTGTAGCGATAGGTATTGTCTCCTTTTACCCCTATCACCTGGGATCGCCGTCCCAGCCAGTACCTCTTCGGAGACAGCTCGGCGTTAAGCAAGTTTAACCAACCAAATCGGACATGCTTCAGACCATGGACCTATATAGATCCATGCTTCAGACGGTACCAGCGACATGGAGATGAGAACTATAGTCTTTGTCTGTCTCACAGCGGACCCATACAGGGAATAAACAACAGAAAGGGACATAATCCGTGCGGTCCAAAATTGGTACGCTATTGAGCTACAGAGGATTCCGGGCTGTCACTCACCCGAGCTCCTTTAGCCAATCGGAACATCGCAGATAATATTACGGGTGAAAAGCCCGAAGAGTGGTGGATTGGTCAAGAAGCGAAAGTATGCATAGCAACAGCGCGAAAGAGGGGTAGATCTACGTGTAAGATGAATCGAAATCACTGCTGCTTTTAGTCGGCAGTTCAGAGTCAAAGATGGGTGGATTCACCCGTAATTCGAATAGAAAACACTGCTGCTTTTAGCTGGCAGTTCAGAGCGAAAGAGGGGTGGATTCATCCGTAATTCGAATCGAGAACACTGCTGCTTTTAGTCGGCAGTTCAGAGCCAAAGATGGGTGGATTCACCCGTAATTCGAATCGAGATCACTGCTGCTTTTAGTCGGCAGTTCAGAGCCAAAGATGGGTGGATTCACCCGTAATTCGAATCGAAATCACAGCTGCTGTTAGCCGGCGATTCGGACCAAGCTCCGGTTTTACTCAGTGGCCACGCTAGCCATTTTTCAAACGGGTGTCACATCTATAAGGTGGCGACTGAAAGTGGTTCACGGAAACCGGTCAGACAGTCACCGTAACCAGTCAGCAGACACCCTGCCTCCTTCCAGATTAGAACACACACACACACACACACACACACGCACGCACGCACGCACGCACACACACACAAACACACACACAAACCGGCTCACGAGCTCGGGTGTTTGTGTGTGTTTATGTGTTGTATAAATCCGAGCATCTAAAAGACTTTGTAAGCGACCCGAGCCCTTACGAGACGCGCCGTAAATAATCAGCTATTATTATCACACTACTAACGAGCACACGGATTCAAAACGTCAGTCGTTCGTCAAACGGCTGGGGGGAAAAAAACCCAGCACACTCTGACGAAGATGGACGAACTAGACTGAGGCAAGATTTGAACGCCTTGCAGCCAGACGGCAGCAGTCTCCCGCACTCGTGTTTTCCTGGCAGCGGCGGAGAGGCGTGCTGGCCTAATGACAGAGGTAAACACGCTAATCAGAGCAGTGCTGGCGCTGTGATGAATGACCAGATGACGTTCTCGCTCGTGCAACACTGCAACACGGAGGCGAAGAAAGGGGCGTGTATAGAACTGGGTCACGGCCGGCCAGGGAACATGTTGGTTTATTTCGTCACTCGGTGGTACCACAGCCACCACTTGCTACCGGGCTGGTCGTTCGAGTTAAAGGGGAATCGAAGGGAATCTCATGTTCAGCTTAAGGGGGAATCGAAGCGAATCGTTCCAGTTAAAGGGGAATCGAAGCGAATCGTTCAAGTTAAAGGGGAATCGAAGCGAATCGTTCAACTTAAGGGGGAATCGAAGCGAATCGTTCCAGTTAAAGGGGAATCGTAGCGAATCGTTCCAGTTAAAGGGGAATCGAAGCGAATCGTTCAACTTAAGGGGGAATCGAAGCGAATCGTTCAAGTTAAAGGGGAATCGAAGCGAATCGTTCAAGTTAAAGGGGAATCGAAGCGAATCTGTTCAAGTTAAAGGGGAATCGAAGCGAATCGTTCAGCTTAAGGGGGAATCGAAGCAAATCGTTCAATTTAAAGGGAAATCGAAGCGAACAGGCAACCACGGGCCCTAGCGATAGAAGTGTAATGACATTTTTTCTTCATAAGTTTAG
>JABMCL010003397.1:1062500-1065000 GCA_018857735.1 Alviniconcha marisindica | reverse complement strand
CGAGGCAAACAAGCGTTCGGCAGACCAGCCTTTGGCAAGCAGCACACGGACAGAAAGATCTTTGCTTTTGAAAACGAGCCCATTTTTTAGTGAGAGGCCAGCAGGCCAGCAGGAAGTTCAGCCGGTTGGAACGTTTCCTGCTATTTGCCAACAACACCCCTGCCGTCCGGGTGGTATTGTGACGTCAGTTGATGAAGAAAAGCTCGAATGGAATAAACAGGAAATGGACCCCCCACCCACCCCCCACACACACACTCTCTGCGTGTGTGTCTTATAGTTTTAGCAAGGACAGACTGTAGCACAAGGGGACTGCCTAAATCTTTATAATCGAGTATTAAGACTGACCAGTCTCTGTCTGTCTGTCTGTCTGTTTCTCTCTCTCTCTCTCTCTCTCTCTCTCTCTCTACCCCTCTCCTCTCTCCTCCTGCTCGTTTTCATCGTGTGTGTGTGTGTGTGTGTGTGTGTGTGTGTGTGTAGTGTGTGTGTGTGTGTGTGTGTGTGTGTGTGTGTGTGGTCTCTCTCTCTCTCTCTCTCTCTCTCTCTCTCTCTCTCTCTCTCTCTCTCTCTGTATATCTATCTATCTCTGTTCGTTTCCTTTCTGTTCATTTCCTCACTCCTCCTCCCTCTCTTTTCCCCGTACCCGTTTCTCCCTCCCAGTCAGCCCACCTGGTTCCTATTCTTTTGTATTGGAATCAGTGGAACGTCACCTAATCAAATGTATGTTTATACTGAATTTCGCCGAATTGTCACGTTGTCCACTCAACGCTGAAAAACACCCCTGCATTTACCGACGGACATCGAGCATTTCTCGTTGTTTTATCGCGTTCTATTGCAGACCTAATTTTTGCTCGATAGTTTATTTAGCCGTTTGTTGGTGTGTTTTGGGACTCGTTTCTCTCTGGTGTTGCGACAGTCTCTCTCTCGCGCACGCGCACGTGTGTGTGTGTGTGTGTGTGTGTGTGTGTGTGTGTGTGTGTGTGTGTGTGTGTGTGTGTGTTGTAGTGTGTTGTGTGTGTGTGTGTCGTGTGTGTGTCATGTCAGTGTGTGTGTGTGTGTTGTGGTGTGTGTGTGTGTGTGTGTGTGTGTGTGTGTGTGAGTATGTTTGTGGTGTACGTGTGTATGTTATTGTGTGTGTGTGGGGGGGGGGTGCGTGTGTGTGCGTGCGTGCGTCGTGCGTGCGTGCGTGCGTGCGTGCGTGTGGTGCGTGGTGGTGTGTGGTGGTGTCGTGCGTGTGTGTGTGTGTGTGTGTGTGTGTGAATTAGTATGTGTGTTTGTGTATGTGTGTGTGTTAGTCACCGCGTGTGTGTTTCATTTTTATTTTTATACAATTACCTCACTGCTGGTTGGTGTGTCCACTGTTGATGATCAGGAAGCCATGAAGGAAGCCGACGTGAACCAAAGTCGGTCCCTGGACTTCTTCGAGTACGTTCTGGTGGCCGACAAGCTGATCCACCGCACAGGCAAGTTACCTCCCTTCTCCCACTCCTTACTCTTCCCCATTCTTCCCCAAAGCTGATCCACTGCGCAGGCAAGTCGTCTCCCCTTCCCCCACTCCTCCCCCCCACTTCTCCCCACTCTTCCCCACACCTACCCACTCTTTCCTATTCCTCCCCACTACACTCCCCTCCCCCTCTTTCCCGCTCCTCCCCATTTTCCTCACTCTTTCCCATTCCTCCCCACTCTTTTCCACTCTTTCTGACTCTTTCCCACTCTTTCCCACCTTTTCTCACTCTTCCCCACACTTTCCCACTCCACTCTATCTCACTCTTTCTCACCCTTCCCCACACTTTCCCACTCCACTCTTTCTCGCCCTTCCCCACACTTTCCCACTCCACTCTTTCTCACCTTCCCCACACTTTCCCACTCCACTCTTTCTCACTTTCCCTTCCCCACACTTTCCCACTCCACTCTTTCCCGCTTTTCTCACTCTTCCCCACACTTTTCCACTCCATTCTTTCTCACCTTTCCCCACACCTTTCCACTCCACTCTTTCTCCTCTTCCCCACACTTTCCCACTCCACTCTTTCTCACTCTTCCCCACACTTTCCCACTCCACTCTTTCTCACTCTTTCTCACTCTTCCCCACACTTTCCCACTCCACTCTTTCTCGCCCTTCCCCACACTTTCCTACTCCACTCTTTCTCACTCTTCCCCACACTTTCCCACTCCACTCTTTCTCACTCTTCCCCACACTTTCCCACTCCACTCTTTCTCACTCTTTCTCACTCTTCCCCACACTTTCCCACTCCACTCTTTCTCACTTTTCCCCACACTTTCCCACTACACTCTTTCTCACTCTTCCCCACACTTTCCCACTACACTCTTTCTCACTCTTCCCCACACTTTCCCACTACACTCTTTCTCACTCTTCCCCACACTTTCTTACTCTTCCCCACACTTTCCTAGGCTGACCACAGCAAGTAAACATGGAACTTAACGGCCACAGAAACCACAAGGCTTATTAGGGACGGGGAGAAGGGGAGAATGGGGGGGGGGGGGA
>JABMCL010003397.1:1047500-1052500 GCA_018857735.1 Alviniconcha marisindica | reverse complement strand
GAACATCCTTTGGTCAATGGTTTTCGGGGAAAAAGGGAAGGGACTGCCTGCACCCCCCCCGCCCCGGCCTAAAACCCAGCCCCAAAAACAAAAACTATTGACTGAACTAAAAACCTTCTCATCTTCTCAACTTCAAAACTTACAAAGACCATTTCACCAACAGTCTGACTAAAGTTGAACTTAGATTAAAAAAGAAAAGAAAAAAAAGAAAAAAAGAAAAAAAAGGGGGTAACCCCATGTATTTTAATAGAAGGGCTTTTCTCCACACACTCAATGAACAATCTAAGATGGCAACCGCACTGACTTCCCAGACTGACGTCACTTCCGAGAAAGTCACGTGATTGATGGAGAACACGAGACAGCAGTCTCGGCCAGCCTACAGAAAATAAAATCGATTAAAAACCCAAAATAAACATTTTTTCAAAATTTCCCCCAATTAAAATTAGACCTTGTGACTCATTTGTCAACCATTTCGATGGTCATTTTGCATACTTAAAAACCTTGGACTTTTCCTTTAACGGAAATTTTGTAGTTTGAAGGACTGACCAGACCATGTTATGTGATTAACGGAAATGTGGTTTGAAGGACCAGACCATGTTATATGATTAACGGAAATGTTGTGGTTTGAAGGACCAGACCATGTTATGTGATTAACAGAAATGTTGTGGTTTGAAGGACCAGACCGTGTTACATGATTAACGGAAATGTTGTTTTGGTGGTTGTTGCAGGGAAGTCCGAGTTGTTCCATACCAATCCGCAGGATCGTAAAGTCTTGTCCAAAACGTGTGTGGTTCAGTGATCACGACACCTTCCGGATGAAACCCCACCCCTGGTGTTACCAACGAACCATTTGCAGCATCTGAAAGAGGACATTCAGCTACTAATACGACATCAGCAACAGCTGGCACCACAGGTTTTACCAGCATCACCACCACCATCACTGTCGACAACATTGCACAGCTGCAGAAACACCAACAACGTGACATGAACGTTATTTGTGACAGTTTTGTGAAGCAAAAAACAGACAAAACAACATATACACACATACGCACACAAACAAAAGAGCGCGCGCGCGCACGCACACACACACACACACACACACACACACACACACACACACACACACACACACCACACACACACACACACACACACACACACACACACACACACACATTCACTCATGCACCCACACACACGCACGCACTCACACACACACACACACAAAAACAAAACAAAACAAACAAACAAGAGTAAACGCTCACCTGACTCAGTTTCCAAGCAGGAAGATCTGTTTCATTGTTCTGTACCAACTTTCCTGTGACCTTGAAAGAGGACGTTTCATTGCTTTGAGCCGACTTTCCTGTGACATGGAAAAAGCGACCAATCGTCCGGCACACGTATGAGCGTCGTGATGAACAACGGACGAGCTGATCTTTGATTGCACTCGAAGATATTCGATGTGAGGACTTCACCGGCATGAAACCGTTTCCGTCAAGCCAATCAAACCGTTATCTGATTTAGATCGCAGCGCCGTTGGTGTGAATGCGAATCCTGCCAACATATTACGGAGCCGGGTCTTGAGCTGAGCAACTAAACTCGTCAGATCACACAGTAAAAAAGCTGTCCAGATCTGCTGACAGTCTCTCTTTCTCTCTCCCCGATTTCGATCTCCCTCCTTCTCTACCCCCTCCCTCTCTCTCTCTCTCTCTCTCTCTGTCTCACCCTGCCTCCCTCTCTTTCTCACCCGTCTCCTCTCTCTCTCTCCCTCATTCCCTCTCTCTCAGTCCCTCCCTCCCTCTCTCTATCTTTCCCTCTCACTGTTTAGTTTAAGATTTTTGTCTGAACCTAAACTACAATCCTTGTAAAATAACGTTTTCGAGTTCGAGTTCCCTCCCCTTGCTCTCTCCCTCCCTCCCCACTCCCCATCTCTCTCTCTCTCTCCCCCCTCTCTCTCTCCCTCCCCTTCACTCTCTCCCTTGTCGCACCGGGCACTCGAACCCGCGTCAGTATTGCGCCTTAGCTTTTCAGTCGGACGCTGTACCAACTGAGCTATTCCTGCTTATGGGCCCCGTCCCTGACAGTCCTTACGGTCTCTGTGGACGTAAAGCAACATTGGAGAGAGAGAGAGAGAGAGAGAGAGAGAGAGAGAGAGAGAGAGAGAGAGAGAGAGAGAGAGAGATGTGGAAGTCGAGGTGGCCGTCCTGGGTTCCCTGTCCCTAATGGTCCTTACGGTCTCTGCGGACGTAAAGCAACATTGAACCTGAGTTCATTGGTTCAGAGGTCAGGAGCTGTGTGAAAGTGGAGGTGGACGTCCTGGGCTCCCCGTCCCTAATAGTCCGTATGGTCTCTGTGGACGTACAGCAACACTGAACTCAGACTCGCTTCCCAGTGTCCATCTAATGCGGTGGTGTGACGGGTGATCTTGTTCCGCTTTCACTTGGCACCCCGAGAGCAACAGCAGAGGTCAGCTGGTAAGTAAACATGGTGCTTAACGTCCACAGAAACCGTACGGCTTTTTAGGGACGGGGAGAAGGGGGGTGGGGGGGGGGGGGGGGGGGGGGGTAGAGGGAGATTATATACCTATCGCTACACTGTCACCACCAGAATGACTTCTGCATTAAGATGGGCAGCGATGAGAGCCATTTAATGTTTCAGTAGGAAGTGAGGGACAAAGTCACAAGACAGTGTCCACAAACCACAACCTTTTTGAAGAGAAAGGAGAGCCGAAGCGGTATCGAACCGAGGTCCTTCCGTTTACCAGCCTAACGCCTTACCGCTAGGCCAAACCGACTCACAAAGTCAGCTGGTCTTCATCTGTCTGTCTTTGTGGAGATCGTGTTGCGTGACAACGAAGAGGTTGTTTAAACGAACCATTGCGGCTTCAAGCATGATAACTCCGTAATGGTTCATAGGCTCTCCGCACAGGACAATAATTGTTACCAGTGACGAGCCCGTAATGGTTTATAGGCGGTTCGCACAGGACAATATTACCAGTGACAAGCCCGTAATGGTTTATAGGCGGTTCGCACAGGACAATATTGCCAGTGACAAGCCCGTAATGGTTTATAGGCTGTCCGCACAGGACAATATTGCCAGTGACAAGCCCGTAATGGTTTTTAGGCTGTCCGCACAGGACAATATTGCCAGTGACAAGCCCGTAATGGTTTTTAGGCTGTCCGCACAGGACAATATTGCCAGTGACAAGCCCGTAATGGTTTTTAGGCTGTCCGCACAGGACAATATTGCCAGTGACAAGCCCGTAATGGTTTATAGGCGGTTCGCACAGGACAATATTGCCAGTGACAAGCCCGTAATGGTTTATAGGCGGTTCGCACAGGACAATATTGCCAGTGACAAGCCCGTAATGGTTTTTAGGCTGTCCGCACAGGACAATATTGCCAGTGACAAGCCCGTAATGGTTTATAGGCGGTTCGCACAGGACAATATTGCCAGTGACAAGCCCGTAATGGTTTATAGGCGGTTCGCACAGGACAATATTGCCAGTGACAAGCCCGTAATGGTTTTTAGGCTGTCCGCACAGGACAATATTGCCAGTGACAAGCCCGTAATGGTTTATAGGCGGTTCGCACAGGACAATATTGCCAGTGACAAGCCCGTAATGGTTTATAGGCGGTTCGCACAGGACAATATTGTTACCAGTGACAAGCCCGTAATGGTTTATAGGCTGTCCGCACAGGACAATATTGCCAGTGACAAGCCCGTAATGGTTTATAGGCGGTTCGCACAGGACAATATTGCCAGTGACAACTCCGTAATCGTTCATAGGCTGTCCGCACAGGACAATAATTAGTTGCCAGTGACAACTCCGTAATGGTTTAAAGGCTGTCCACACAGGACACATTTCGTTAAGGGCGATATTGCAGTGACAGCTCGGCAACTGTTTAAGAGCTGTCCACACAGGGCAATATTTCCAGAGGACATGCGGTAATGGTTTAAGGACTATCCACACAGGGCAATATTTCCAGAGGACATGCGGTAATGGTTTAAGGACTATCCACACAAGGCAATATTTCCAGAGGACATGCGGTAATGGTTTAAGGACTATCCACACAGGGCAATATTTCCAGAGACGACTCGGTATTGGTTTAAGCCGGAAGGAGGAAGGGAGGGAATATTTTTGCCCCCTCCCCTCCCTCCTTTACCACACGTCAGTCAATCGATTATTTTTAGCCGTTGACTGGAACTATTTTTGGCAGAAGTGAAGAGGGGGTAGTTGTTTTTTCAGCGACATTTTGTACACGTCACATTACTGACAGCGCGGGAAAGTATTTATGATATGCCTGTGATAAAAACATATTATATAGTGAATTCGTTATTGTATAAACTCGTGATCTTCGCCATTTGTTTAAAACCATAATCTAACCCGTAATAGAAACCACGATCATGCATGTTTGACACAATATTCCCTTTGTTCGTTTAATGATGTAAAATGTATGTGTATTTATCATTCCTTGTTATGTGGGAGGAAATAAACAGTTTCAAGTGCTTGATGCTGACGACTGATTTTGCGGCATATATAGCCGGTATTGATTGTAGATTGTCACGGAAAGTTCAGCGGATTCGCTGTGTGTGTGTGTGTGTGTGTGTGTGTGTGTGTGTGTGTGTGTGTGTGTGTGTGTGTGTGTGTGTGTGAGTGTGTGTGCGTGCGTGCGTGCGCGCGCGTGTTTCCAATGTTACAGTCCATCCATCATCAAAAACAATCTGCCAGTCAAAGTGTGTGTGTGTGTGTGTGTGTGTGTGTGTGTGTGTGTGTGTGTGTGTGTGTGTGTGTGTGTGTGTGTTTCTACTGTTACATTCCATCCATCACTATCAGAGCAGTCAGCTTCAGCAGCTAATCAGCAGTCAGTGGCAAAAGACCAGGCCACAAGACATTCACGAGACGAAGAGAACGGAATCAACGCACTCAAACGAAGCACGCTGAAAGGGAACGGATCTCAATGGAATCAGCTGCGTCATACTGGAATTGAGAAAGTGAA
>JABMCL010003397.1:1025000-1040000 GCA_018857735.1 Alviniconcha marisindica | reverse complement strand
GAAAGTGTGTCTGTCGCTGATCTTCGTCCAGGGCTGCAAATATGTTGACAAGCAGAAAGGAGCAACAGAATGCATAAGCGTAGAATAGGAAATGCTTGCTGCCTCTGATCTCAATTTATTGACTTCCTGTGTATCGTGAACCATTGACAGATGGCAGTCTCGTCTGCTACTGACTGGCGACAACAGCGCTTCGCTTGCACTTTCTCTCTTGCACTTTCAGCGCAAGTGGTAACAGATTGACCGTCGTTTTGCCTTGTTGGCGTGACAGAGTGTCGGTGTTAAATGCATTTACGGGTCGGAAAGTTTGCATAATATTCAGAGCTGAGACCTTTTAGGTTCAGTCTGTTTACCACAATTCACGTTCGTGTGCGGAGTGTGGCGGAATCATTCAGGGTGGCTTGAGTGGCAGCGTATGGGACGCGGTGCGTAGGCGACAGTGCTGCTGCAACTGAGTTTTGCGTTGGTGTCTGGTCCGTCGTGACCAGTCAGGCAGACGACACTGTCACAATCACAGTTGTTTGTCAGTTCTCAATCTGGTCACTGAGGTTTTAGTCATCCACTGCAGCATCGGTGGCATTTTTACTGTGTTTACTTGATCAACAAGTGTTGCAGAAGAGCAAAAGTGGCCGCGGAGCGTCTGAACAGTGTCAGCATATTTTCAGGCTCAAACAGCCGGTTTTTTCCGAGGGCCATATTGGTAGAACAATATGGTGAGAATGTGAGTACGTCTGGCTTTTACAAATCTGTGGTGTTTAACTGAAAGAATATATGATATACAGTAATACTTGAATTAAAAGTAAGGACTGGCTAACTGTTTGTGTCTTTCACTTTCAGATATAATTTTAATTATTTGTTGTTAGGGTATAGGACAGCTCCTGAAATGATTATGGTGTACTGGCAAATTTATATAATTGTTTAGAATTATTTCAGTCTGGATTATTTTTGTGGATTTAGAGTAGTGATCTAAAATAACTGCCTTTGATTTTGAATTAATGACTAATGCTTCTGTGCTGAGCTAATGCATGCATTCAGAATACTGTTCCATTCCGTGCTCTTTACTAATTTTAATGAGTTGATTTTCTGGCTTATTATTCTGTTTATAAAGATTTGATAAAGAGGTTTATCTGCCCCTATATGAACCATATTGTGTGTGGGAAATGAGCCAAAGACATAGTGTAGTCTTGTTTCATTCCTCCTGTAGACCCCAGACTCAGAGGCATGTCATTCACCTATACTTTCAAACATATCCAGATTCTCATTGATGTGGTTACAGAAGGATAAACCTTCTTCTGTCAGCTAGTCATGTAAGTAGTAGGACAGCAGTTGCACATTTAGCGGTGGCATAGCCGTCAACCCCTTTTGGGAGTAAACCTTAGTCCAGAGTCTGTGGACCTGTATTTCCCTTATGCAGGCTGGTGCCTTTTGTTTTTTCACTGGTAGCAGCGGCATTTTGAATTCCAACCTGCACGTGTGGCAGAGGAAGGAAGAAGCAGTGTTGTGCTAAATACGCATGCACGACTTCAAATCTCACTTCCGACAAGATTTCTTAGCCTATTGCACTGGGCCAGTCAGTGTGCATTTGGCAGTGACGTGTGTTGGCTGCTCTTTCAACAGTTTTTCAGTCTTTTTGCTCAGTTTAAAACAAACAACAAAATCTCATGAAAATTATGTTTTCCTGTGTCCATTTTCCAGTAATGCCATATCCCCCCAAAATAATGATTTTTTAAAATTTTATACTGGTAACCTGTATGGGTTGACAGGTATGCGGTGGGATAGCTTCAAACGTCAGGTGCAGCACTAACACAGATTTGATTCTCTGCTGTGGCAAGATATTCATTTCCCAGGGTCAGCTTTCAGTTTCAGTGCAGACTCTCTTATGTTGTCCGCACAGCCCCACAGTGCAATGACGCAAGTCAACATCTGTCCACATGTAAAAAATTCCAAACTGACAGCCATACGGTTGATTAGGCACATGAAAAAATATTGCACATGCTGGTAGAATAAGTGAGCACTGCTCTTGCAGCTGCTGTAGCCATACTTGGCCAGGTATGGCAACCTGACTTTCCCTCCAGGGATTAATGTAGTACTTAAAAGGAACACCCATCAGTAGCAAGCTTTGGTCAGTTTCTGTCTTACAGTCCATGAAATTCATTAGAGATTAAGATCTTATATATGACCATGCCATTAAATACTCCAGTCACACACCAGGCAAGTGAGACATGACAGGAAACTACTGGGTTTTGGGGGTATTGCTTCGCAGCTTTTTTCATGAAGTTTAGTTATAAGAGTTCATTCGGCTTTCAAAATCTCATTTCAGAAAGTCTGTTGGAATAATGGAAATTATGATACTAAATAACAATAATAATGGATAGCTCTTGTAGAGCACAAATCTTTTTGCGAAACAAAAACTCAGTGTGCGAGCACACACACACACACACGCACACACACACACACACACACACACACACACACACTACACACTACATTGCTTTCATTCCCTGCGATTGTTTTAATTAGTAGTTAGTTGAACTGCCTTGTGAGGGATGATTAAAGTAGATTAACTTGACTACACATGTAGACATACACACATATATAATATATATATATACACATGTAGATCTACACATAATTTGTGGGCACAGCAATGGTCTACCTAGGTTTTGTGAAAAGGCCTGTCTCAAGAAAAAAGCCTTGAGCTGGGTTTTGAACTCGGACAGAGTGGGGGAGATTTCACAGACTTGCAGTTGCAGCAGTGAATTCCAGACAGTTAGAGTGATGAAGGTGAATGAGCACTCACAAAAAGATTTCAAATTACACTATACCATTTTCAAACTATACTGTTAGCAAGCAGGCCCTTTGACACATGTTCTTCTTGTACTAGCTGTAGTAGGTATACAACATGTTTTCTATTCCACGCAGCTGTCTCAAGTCAAACAGACTTGAAACAGCAGTGTGGAATAGAAAACATGCCCATTTTAAGATGTGTGTAGCTTAAGCTTTGTATAGTCAGTACGCTCATGTGCACAGGTGCCTGGTGTGTGTGGATTAAGCTTTGTATAGTCAGTATGCTCATGTGCACAGGTGCCTGGTGTGTGTAGATTAAGCTTTGTATAGTCAGTATGCTCATGTGCACAGGTGCCTGGGTGTGTGTTCATGCGCTTAGAATACTGAATAGTCTCTACAGACATTGCCCTGATACAACCGTGCTGGTTGACTGATCAGGTTAAGTGATCAAGTTATTTACTTACTCTATGGGCAAGATTTTGCGCTTTATAAATACTTTTATTATTATTGTTTATTCACTATCATTATCATAATACAGTGTGTAATCGAGACTTAGTTACTGAGTTAGTGTCAGTTTCAGAACTGGGTGTTACATTATACACAAAGAAGTGGAGGGTGAACAAAAAGCCTGCTGATTTGTGAAATTTTTACTAATGGAAAGCCAGTCTTCTCATGAGGTTGACTGACTGGCCCCACGCCCTGTGACTGTTGAACTCTGTCAACTTTGAACTCAGTATGGCTGCAGCCATCATGCTGTGTTGTCCCCACTTGATATGCATACTGTGAACACACAGCTGCAACACTCGCAAATGTAGCATTTCTGGTACAGTGCTTGCATTATACTGTAGCATTTCTGGTACAGTGCTTGCATTATACTGTAGCATTTCTGGTACAGTGCTTGCATTATACTCCTCTCAGAAGACCGTGCTAGACATCATGCCAAAAAAAAAAAAAAAAAAAAAAGACTTTTCGTGTACTTGGAGGTATTATGATGTTGATGTTGATGATGATGATGATGATGGTGATGATGATTGTCAATTTTTGAAGTGCTTCAAACACCCATGGGAAAGCCTTGCTCATGATGCATTCTGGGGCAGTCTCTTTGTGATCAACAAAGACACATACACACACACACACACACACACACACACACACACACACACACACACACACACACACACACACACACACACACACACAAACACAAACACACACGCAATAACACATGCCCACACACACACATATGTATACAAACATGTACACAACACATGCTCACACACACACCACACACACACACACACACACACACACACACACACACACACACACACACACACACACACACACACACACACACACACACACACACACACACCACACACACACCACACACACACACACAACAAAAATTCTCCACCAAGGGGATCTCTCACTACCAGGCCCAACAGGACTTGAAAGGGTGGCCCTCAAACCAAGGGTGGTCTCTTATCAAGCGGTGGTCTTACCAGGGGGGTCTCTAACCCAGGATGGTCTCTCACCAGGGGTGGTCTCAAAGCAAGGGTGGTCTCTTAGTTCTAACCAAGGGTGGTCTCTCACCGGTGGTCTCTTACCAAGGATGGTCTCTCAAGGGTGGTCTCAAAGCCATGGGGGGTCTCTCACCAGGTGGTCTCTCAAGAAGGGTGGTCTCTCACCAGGTTGGATCTCAAACGGGGGTGGTCTCTTAAGAGGTGGTCTCTCACCAGGGGGGTCTCTTACCTGGTGGTCTCTCAAAGGGTGGTCTCAAACCAGGGTGGTCTCAAACAGGGTGGACTCTCACCGGATGGTCTCTCCCCAAAGGGTGGTCTCTTACCTGGGTGGTCTCTCACCAAGGGTGGTCTCAAACCAGGGTGGTCTCAAACAGGGTGGTCTCTCAACATGGTGGTCTCTCAAAGGGGGTTGGTCTCTCATCAGGGTGGTCTCAAGCCATGGGGATCTCTAACCCATGGTGGTCTCTCAAAGGGTGGCTCTCTCACAGGGTGGTCTCTCACCAAGGGTGGTCTCATACCAGGGTAGTCTCAGAAGGGGTGGTCTCTCACCAGGATGGTCTCTCACCAAGGTTGGTCTCTCATCAGGATGGTCTCAAACCAGGGTGGTCTCTCACCAAGGTTGGTCTCTCACCAGGATGGTCTCTCACCAAGGTTGTTCTCTCACCATGGTGGTCTCAACCCAGGGTGGCTCTCAAACCAGGATGGTCTCTCACCAAGGTTGGTCTCTCACCAGGATGGTCTCTCACCAAGGTTGGTCTCTCATCAGGATAGTCTCAAACCAGGGTGGTCTCTCACCAGGATGGTCTCTCACCAAGGTTGGTCTCTCACCAGGATGGTCTCTCACCAAGGTTGGTCTCTCACCAGGATGGTCTCTCACCAAGGTTGGTCTCTCACCAAGATGGTTTCAAACCATGGTGGTCTCTCAACCAGGATGGTCTCCAGTCACCAGGGTGGTCTCCAATCACCAGGCTGGTCTCTCACCAAGGGTTCCAGTGTGCTGATTTTCAGGCCGGTTATGCAAGGTTTTGGCCAGGTCCTCCATTTTGCCCTCGGCCCCAGTTCCCACCCCCACCAACCCCCTTCTTCTTTACTACAAGTCCTTTTGCCTGTACTTGTCAATAAGAAGAAGAATGAATACTTAGAGCACCTAACCCGCACAGGCCCTAAGCACTTACACATTCTTTACAAATAGGTATTGTCAAAATTCAATGCATACAACATGAATGCACACACCCACGCACACCCACACAGACTTGCACACACATGCGCACTGTGTGTGCACACACACACACACACACACACACACACACACACACACACACACACACACACACACACACACACACCAGTTGCATATCAGGGCAATGAGACTGAAGAAAAGGTTTTTAAAAAGAGAGAGGTTTTCGAGGAAGATTTAAAAGAGCTGACAGAGGTGGAATGGCCGACACAAACAGGGAGCTGGCTCCGATAAGAGCCTGGTAAGAGAAAGAGCTTGAAAATATATATAGACCATATATATCTTGATCGTGTACTAGGTATAATGACCAAATCACGATGCGCGTTTTGTACTGTAATGTAAATAGAAGGATGGTAGTTTACGCATGAAGCAGAACCCATTGCCTGCATCCATCATTGATAGCACTCCTGGGACACTCTGAATATACACTACTCTGAATATACACTAGAATGAACTATGCACTAATCAGTTAGTTCAACAGGATTACTATTATTATTATCAACATCATTTTTTATTATATATATATATATATTAACAACAACAACTATTCAATTAGTTCAACAGGATTACTATTCTTATTATCAACATCATTCTTTATTATATATTTTTATTATTATTATATATCTTAATAATAACAACAAATTACCTTCTTTTACTTAAGTGAGTAAATACTCCTGTAACTAATGCTGTAACAGCAGTTACTACTAGAAAAAGATGAGAAGTTTCTGCATGCAGCATGGCACTGTTTTCCTGCGTAGTCATTCTTTGGTCCAGGACCCCTGTTACCCAGGCAGCTGTACTTCATCTAAAGAGTGATTGAACATCTGATGCAGAAATGTAACCTTCATAATAATAATAATAATGTACATTTATCATGCGCTCATCAATGCCCTGAGCACTCACATGATACATATTAACCTAAATATGATATTCTGTTCACATGCAGAGCATAGTTCTACCAAAACAATTTACATAAAGTATTATTAAAAACAAAAACAAAAAAACTACATAAAGTATTATTAAAAACAAACACACACACACACACACACACACACACACACACACACACACACACACACACACACACACACACACACACACACACACTGACTGTAGCAGAAACTGGGTACTGATATTAGTTAGGATGGAAATACTGTGAGAAGAGGAAGGTTTTCAGTTTGGCTTTAAAAGATGACAGGGTTGAGCAATGTCTAAGGTCTTGTGGGAGTGAATTCCAAATGTGGGGTCCAAAGCAAGAGAAGGCACGGAAGCCATGAGTCTTGCGTTTGTATTGTTGGATTTCCAGCATGCGGGTGTCAGAAGAAGAGCGTAGTGTACGAGATGGAGTGTAGACATGCAGCAGTTCAGAGTTCATAGGATGGTCGAGTGGCGGATTTTAGTGTGTGACAGGAGGGGTAGAGATGGCCAAGTGGTTAATCTCTGTATTCATGTCACCTGAAATTGTCCTTGGATTATGTTCTCTGAAATCTCATCTAGAAAATCCTGCTTACAGGTGTGTTTTCAAATTCAAAGATTCAGTCCTTTTTGTAGCATCTGCTGCAAAAATCCCACCTCTTGGTCTCAGAATGCTACCATGTTTGTAATAGTCAGGAATAAACCTTGATCTGATTGACAATGTATCTGTTCTGAGCACCGCTCCTTGGACTCAGCCTGTGCCACTGGTGCTCCTGCATCTGGCAGCATTTGAAAAATAAAATACACAGTGAATCCAGCAACACATAAACAGTTCTACTTAAAACTTATTGGGGATTATCCTACATTCCAAAAGATCTTTACAGATGGTTCAAAATCTGCTGATGGGGTTGCTACCATGTCAGTGATCTTGAAAAATGACCGCATGAGCTTCACATGTCATGTTCCCAATGGCAGTGCTATTTTTACCGCAGAACTGTGAGCTGTCCTTTCAGCTCTTCAACACATCTACCATTCACAAAAGAAATACTTCCTGATTCTGTTGGATTCCCTGTCATCTCTTCAAGCTATGCTTAATGTTAATTATGACCATCCTGTTCTCATAAAAATTCACAAACTGCATTCGGAATTGGTACAGGATGGAAAGGAGATTGTTTCAGTCTGGGTCCCAGACCATGTAGGCATCAGCAGCTCAGTGGCAGTCTTACACTAAGGATGCCTTGTTTTGGTCTGTTTTTTACTTGGAGTAACTTTGGACGCTGAGCTTTCCATGGAACAACATGTTTCAGCCGTTGTCAGATCTTGTTTTTTCCACATCAGATCTCTGAGTAAAGTCCGTCCATACATCACCTACGAAGCTGCAAGCAGCATTGCTGTCTGTCTGATTTTGTCAAAGCTTGACTACTGCAATAGCCTTCTGTCTGGACTGCCCCCAAAACAGATTAAACGTCTACAGGCAGTACAAAATGCTGCTGCAAGAACTGTCATGAAATGCAAAAAAACAGATCACATCACTCCCATTCTTAGACAGCTTCATTGGCTTCCCATCCAGAAACGGATCTGCCACAAAATTCTCTCTGCCACTTACGGGTCAGTTCATGATAACACCCCTCTCTACCTCTCTGATCTTCTCCAAAAACACAACGCTTCTCGCCTTCTCAGATCAGCATCTAGATCTCTCCTTGTTGTTACCGGGCCCAGGGATTCCAAGACAAAGCGGTACGGCCAGCGAGCCTTCAGACATGTCGCTCCCTCCCTCTGGAATGTCCTCCCCGAGAGCATCAAGGAGAAGGGCTCCATTCAGTCTTTCAGACCTTCGCTGAAAACCCATTTCTTTACCTAGGGATGATAGTCAATGCGATTGTGTACGTGCGCCTGCACTGGTGTGTGTGTTAAGTGAAGTTGATGTTGCCATAATTACTGTGTGTGCGTGTGTGTGTGCGTGCGTGTGATTTTTTTCTTCTTTTTTTTCTTTCTGTTATCATTATTTGTAATTCTGTATATATTTTTACATTTAACTGCTATGTATAGTTCCACTTTTGGGAAGGGGTGGGTGGGTAGGAGCTGTTTGTACCTTTGGTATGAGTGTCCTTTGGTAGTTTTAGCTTGCGAGAGCTTACATGTATGCACTGTGTGTATCTGGCACTGTGAACACGCAAGGTTTTGTGTGGAAGTTTTTTATGCGCTATACATAAATTTTCATTCATTCATTCATTCATTCAGTCCCCGGCCATGCAGGCATTATCAGCTCAGTGGCAGTCTTGCACTAAGGATGCCTTGTTTCGGTCTGGGTCCCCGGCCATGTAGGCATTAGCAGTTCAGTGGCAGATCTTGCACTAAGGATGTCCTTGATGGTGACATCTTGCATACATATGTTATAGCCCCTCCTCTGATTTGAAACCATGTTTGAATAATTGCATTGCTGTACTTTGGCAAAGTGAGTGGGACACCTACCCACTAAACAAACTGCATAAGATCAGTCCCAAAGTAATAAAGATCTCATAGTTCAGGAGCTGTGTGAGAGTCGAGGTGGCCGTCCTGAGGTGTCCGTCCTAACGAGCCTTCTGGTTTCCGTGGACAGAAAGAATTATTGCACCGTGCTTCGGCATTGGTCACAACTTGTCCCTAATATGTCAGCTGACATCTGAGGACATTAAGCAACACTTCACCACACCATGAAGATCTTTATGTCATTCCAATAAAAGAGAAGAATTTTTTTTTGTCCCAACTACATACTGACTCATTCTTTCCTGTTAAAACGAGAAGAGCCACCCTTTTGCATTCCATGCGACAAGTTGTTTTTATTAGAACATGTTTTGTGGTACTATTCAGATATAACTGAGGTTAGAGAGAGATTCTTTACATTTAAAACAGATTCTTTGAAGATGCTGTGGAGAGCTATTTCCCTGATGTAGTTAAACATTTTTACTTGACACTGTTGAATTGTTAGACTTCTGTTAGGTTTAATATAATTGATGAATCAGCGTTTAATATATATATACATACATACATATATATATTAAACGCTATATACATATATATATAATTTGTTAGGTTTCTTATCTTTCTTGTTAGGTTAGACTTCTGTTAGGTTTAATATAATTGATGAATCAGCGTTTAATATATATATACATACATATATATACATATATATATTAAACGCTATATACATATATATAATTTGTTTGGCCCTGATACGACCTACCAGGTTGACTGGGAGTGAAAAATCAATGACCCATTCACTTCCTTCCAGCACTTATTTTCACCAGCTGTTCAAGCTGTCAGCAGTAATCAAAATCCCCATTGGCCTGTACAGAAAAATGACAAGCAGTAAACATTTTCTGAACAAAAAATAGATTTTTAGCAGAGAATAAATGAACCTTTATGAAGGCTGCCATTCAAAGTAAAAGGGGAAATCTCACTCGCGTATTAATTTTTACCATTCATAGTCATGCTCAGATTTTACGTTTTGCCATTCACAGTCACAGTCATAGACTTTACCATATTGTACCATTCACAATCACACTCAGATTTTACAACATTTTGCTATTCACAAATTCAAATTCAAATTCAAAAACTTTAATCATCCCACAAGGGGCAATTTTGTTGTGGTCATGGCGGGCTCGTAAAAAAATAAAAAATAAAAAATACATAAATTTAAGAGAACAATACAACAAACACAACACCACCAACAAAAGAGTCTTACTTTAACCATAGTATAGTTATAAATATAGAACAATTGTGACTTCATCATAAAATAGTAGTGAAGTTAAGATCATAGTCATAGACTTTACCATATTGTACCATTCACAATCACACTCAGATTTTACATGTTGCCATTCACAATCATAGTCATAGACTTGACCATATTGTACCATTCACAATCACACTCAGATTTTACAACATTTTGCCATTCACAATCATAGTCATAGACTTTACCATATTGTACCATTCACAATCACACTCAGATTTTACAATGTTTTGCCATTCACAATCATAGTCATAGACTGTACCGTATTGTACCATTCACAGTCACACTCAGATTTTACAATATTTTGACATTCACAGTCATAGTCATAGACTTGACCATATTTTACCATTCACAATCACACTGCACTCTTACAAATATTTTGCCATTGATAATCACAGTCACAGAATCTACCATATATACCATTCACAATCACACTCAGATTTTACAATATTTTACCATTCACATTTACAATCTTTTACCATTCACAATCACATTCAGAGAGTTTACCATGTTTTACCGTTCACACTCACAGTCACACTCAGATTTTTAGTTACTATATTTTATGATGTGGTGAATTATAATCATACTCTGCTTTTTGCTTCTTCTGTTATGCAGACTCAGAACTCAGTAACCACTGATATTTTTCAAATTTGGTCTTTGCAGAAACTGAACGCCAAAATATTATCATTATTTATTGCTTTTGTGTAAAGCGCTAATATTCTCCACTCTCAAGCTGACTCACTGCGTTTGACATGTTTGTAGTTGATGCAGGATCATTTTGGTGTTTCCATAATCCACCAAATTCTAACTTGGGAGTTGGACTACAGAGTGATTTTTGTATAATATATATATACACGTATATTTTGGGGGCATGTGTATACACATGTATCGTCTCATTCAAAGGACTTTTGCAGTGTGCACGCAATTTGACTCCAAGACATCTGGGGTGGGCGACAAGCCTAGCCTGTAATGGTCACCCATCCATAGGTGTACACCATGCTCAGTCCTCAGTTGCGCGTAACTTGGCATTTGGGAGCAAGTGCTGTGACACTGTGCAACCATCTCCACTTACATTTGATTATCTGACAGAAGTATGTTTATGCTTCTGAATCATCTTAATTTATGAGACTTGAAATTGTTGAAAGTGAGGTGAATGAACCATTACGTAAGTCTAGTGTCAGGTTCTGAGCTCAGTGTCTAGTCCTGGGGATAGACCATGGAAATTGAGGTCAACATGGCTGTAGTTGTTAAAGGGCCCACAGCAGTAGAACAATGCCCTGGCAAAATTTCTGCTCAAATCCCACCAACAGTAGAAAGTAAGGCTAGGTAGTTTGACTTTGGCAGGGTGGGGGGGGGGGGGGGGGGGGGGAGCTTTCAATTTATCTTTGAATTTTGCAAGACTATCTCTCTTCTAGTTTTAGCCAGCTCACTCGGTCACTGTATATTTGTATGATTGTGAAAATGAAAAAAGAAAAAGAAAAGAAGAAAAAAAGGCACAATATAAAGAAATATGCTTTAGGGACTGATGAACAGATTTACTTATTTTATTTACACACACACACACACACACACACACACACACACACACACACACACACACACACACACACACACACACATGATGCTTTGGATCTACAGAATATTGATATTAAGGGATATCCTAGTGGCAGTTTATATCTAGATCCTCCTACTGTTAGCCCTTGTGTTAAAGGCACAATGATCTTGATTCTTTCGCTCACCTGTGGGATGGACTTGAGGGTTGTTTGAGGTCTTTTAATGCTGTGTGATATTGACTGTATGGCGTTTTAAATATACCCTTTATGATCTAATATTTACTTGGTCAGTTTTAAAATAGTTTTTGTGCTGTAGTGATTGTGTATACTGCTGAGAGTCCTTTTGCACTGTGACCCTAGCAGTGACTAGGTCAGATTAACTAGGTCAGTTTTTAAAGTCCTTTTGTGCTGTGGTGCCGACTGGGTGGTTGGTTTTAAAAGTCCTCAGGGCCTGTGAACTTTTAAAAGCCCTTTTTCGCTGTGTGCTGTGATAATTGATTCTGACTTTCTTGGCTGTTGGTCCGGTGGTGGTTTAAATTGTCCTTTCTTGCTGCTGTGATGTTGCCCTGGTGGTGGTCTCAATTAAACCCACCTCATCTTGTGCTCTGATGCCAGTGGTGCTGTGGTTTGAAGTCGGTTGTGTCTTGGCATGGACATGACAGCGATCATTGTAACAGTCCTTTTCGTGCTGCAGTGTTGACTTAATCATGGCTGTGAAAAGTCCTTTCAGTTTCGTTCTGTGATATTGTGGTGCTTGTCAAAGCCTTCTTCTTCTTTTTTTTCTCTCTTTTTTTCTTCTTTTTTTTTCTTCTCCTTTTTCTGCAATGTTTACTTAATCGTAGTTCTGAAAAGTCCTTTCTGTTTCATGCTGTGATATTGTGGTGGTTGTCAAAGCCCTTATTTTGCTGTGATATTTATTTAATCATGGTTGTGAAAAGTCCTTCCCGTTTCATGCTGCGATATTATGGTGGTTGTTAAAACTTCTTTCTTTTAATGCGATGTTTACTTAAACATGCTTGTGGAAGGTCCTTTCCGTTTCATGTTATATATTCTGGTGGTTGTTAAAGCCTTTTTGTCTGGCGATGTTTACTTAATCATGGCTGTGAAAAGTCCTTCAGTTTTATGCTGTGATACTGTGGTGGTTGTATTTGCTGTGATGTGTATTAGATGATGGGTTTTACAATCCTTTCATGCTGTGGCGGTGACTTGAGGATGCTGAGGCACTAATTGGTAGCAGGCTGGCATGGTCTTCGTGCTGCAGCCGCCGGGCATTGTGCTGCTGGAGTCACTTTTTAGCACAGAAAAATGTCCCATTATGCTGGAAGTCTCTTTCTTCTTCTTCTTCTTCTTCTCCTTGTGCTTGTTGTTCATCTTTTGCATCTGCTTTCATTCTTTCCTTTTTGTTTCTCTCTCTCTCTCTCTCTCTCTCTCTCTCTCTCTCTCTCTCTCTCTCTCTCTCTCTCTCTCTCTCTCTCTCTGTCGTTCACACTGTCTTGTCTTTTTCATAGTTCTATGTCTTTCTTTCTGTTTTGCCATCTTCTTCATCATCCATGTCATCATTGTCTTCTTCATCCAGTATTCATGTCATCATCTTGTTTGCTCATCATCCTTATTGTCATTTTCCCCCCTGCTTACTCCTTTCCTCTTTTTCTTCTTATCACTGCATTTATGAAACAACCTGCTACAATTTAATGCAGCATGGTGTTCGAGGGTTGATCCACTGTGAAGCAATCCCACCAAAAATTTCGATCAGTTTCAGGTCTGCTGTGTTAGACATAAGAAAGAGAAGGTTTCTGCTGTGTTAGACATAAGAAGAGAAGGCCTCTGCTGTGTTAGAGAAAAGAAAGAGGAGGCCCCTGTTGTGTTACACATAAGAAAGAGGAGGCATCTGCTGTGTTACAGATAAGAAAGAGGAGGCCTCTGCTGTGTTAGACATAAGAAAGAGGAGGCCTCTGCTGTGTTAGAGATAAGAAAGACAAGGTCTCTGCTGTGTTAGAAATAAGAAAAGGAGGCCTCTGCTGTGTTAGACATAAGAAAGAGAAGGCCTCTGTTATGTTAGAGATAAGAAAGAGGAGGCCTCTTCTGTGTTAGAGATAAGAAAGAAGGGGTCTCTGCTGTGTTACATATAAGAAAGGAGGCCTCTGCTGTGTTAGAGATAAGGAAGAGAAGGTCTCTGCTCTGTTAGAGATAAGAAAAGGAGGCCTCTGCTGTGTTAGGGATAAGGAAGATGAGGCCTCTGCTGTGTTACAGATGAGAAAGAGGAGGCCTCTGTTGTGTTACAGATGAGAAAGAGGAGGCTTCTGCTGTGTTAAAGATAAGAAAGAGGAGGCCTCTGCTGTGTTACAGATGAGAAAGAGGAGGCCTCTGTTGTGTTACAGATGAGAAAGAGGAGGCTTCTGCTGTGTTAAAGATAAGAAAGAGGAGGCCTCTGCTGTGTTAGAAATAAGAAAAGAAGGCCTCTGCTGTGTTAAAGACGAGAAAGAGGAGGCCTCTGCTGTGTTAGAAATAAGAAAAGAAGGCCTCTGCTGTGTTAGAGATAAGAAAAAGAATGCCCCTGCTGTATTAGAGATAAATAAGAAAGAGGAGGCCGCCGCTCTTCGACTGTTACGGGGATACGGTAAGGTCTCTGCTGTGTTAGAAATAAGAAAGAGAAGGCCTCTATTGTGGTAGAGGTATGAAAGAGAAGGCACCTACTGTTATAGAGATAAGAAAGAGAAGGCTTCTCGTGTACTGTTGTACAGATAGAAGAAGGCTTCTGCGGTTGTTCCTTATACTTTCTTACAGGGAAGTAAACGAAACTGCCACTGTACTGACACAGGAAAGTGTTCCTATTGGAACAAATGTCATGGGTAGAAGTCTCCAGCATTTGTGTAGAAATGGGTTGTTTTGAACTGACGGGTACCGCCCATTTTAGTTTTTAATGTTTGTTATTATCCTGTGTATAAGTAAGACCTTAAAGCTGAGAGAATAATTTTCTACAAGTCAAAGGTTTGTCTTGTGCAAGTGCGAGCGAGTGGACACGTGGGCATGTGGGAAAATACCGTCATCTTCTGTTTCGCCCGTGAACGTTAGTACAGTACAAGGCATTGATCTGTTGAGATTGTAACTGCGCTGTAGTAGCAGTCTTCTTGATGTTGTTGCTGCTGCTGTTGTTCTCCTTCGTCTTCTTTCTTTCTCTCTGTATCTGTGTGTCTGTCTCTTTCCCTGTTTCTGTCC
>JABMCL010003397.1:1007500-1020000 GCA_018857735.1 Alviniconcha marisindica | reverse complement strand
CTCTCTCTCTCTCTCTCTCTCTCTCTCTCTCTCCTCCACCCCCACACACACACACACACACACACAACACACACACACACACACACACACACACACACAGACCACACACACACACAACCACACACACACACACACAACACACACACACACCACACACACACACACACACACACACAACACACACACACACCACACACCAACACACACACACACACACACACACACACACACACACACACACACACACACACACACACACACACACACACACACACACAACCACACACCACACACACACACACACACACACACACACACACACACACACACACACAACACACACACACACACACACACACACACACACACACACACACACGACACACACACAGCAAGCACACACACAGGCGCGCGCGCGCGCACACACACACACACACACACACACACACACACACACGCACGCACGCACGCACGCGCAAACGCGTATAAACTAAAGCTGAATAACTGCAGGGGACATGCAACAACAAGAAGAAGAAAGACATTTTTGGCGGTATTTTCATTTGAGGGCAGGTGGGTACACGGCTTTCTTCGTCTTCTTCTTCTTCTTTTTTCCCTCATGAAATCAATACCACCGGCGTGACGTTCTGTCAGCGGTGTGATGCGGGTGTGAAATTCTGTTAGCCGGTCCTCTGGGTGTGACATTCCGTCGCTGGTCACGCGGGTGTGAAATCTGACAGCGGGTTGCGGGACTGGAGTCATCACTCACGTGCACACAAGCACTGTCCCTCTGACGACGGACTGCCAGGTGACAGCGGCAGACCGCGGCATGACATTATACCGGTGCGGATGATATTGACGTCGCTTTTTCTTGCGCGCAGGAAATGGGAGAGATAGGACTCGGTCGATACACGGAAACAATGATTGCCGACTACGCGTTCTCGTGGGCTCTGCCAGATCAATGATTTATAGCGGTGTGTGGCGGAGATTTACGATTTATTGACCCATTAAAGATGGCAGCGTGTGTCATGATCAGTGCTTGACCGACCCTGGAGCTTTGGGAGGAACAACGTTGGCATTTCCTCGGTGAGACACGGCTTGACAAGTTTGTTTTTTTTCCAAAAAAGAATAAAACAAAACCCGTTTTCTCTCTCTCTCTCTCTCTCTCTCTCTCTCTCTCTCTCTCTCTCTCTCTTCTCTCCCCCCCACACACCACACACACACACACCCAAGTTGTGTTGCGTCCACGTACTGCTAGTGGTTAAGTGGGCGTAAAACACCAAGTTACTTACTGACCACGTACTGCTTTCAACGACCTCACTAGTGAGGCGTGCTGTCGGTAGGGAGATGCGAAGACTGGAAGCGGAAATCGTGTTCTGCTAATCCCGGTGGCGCAGTTGATAGAGTTGGGTTGGCGTTTATAATCTCGTGTTTGCCTGGCTGCACAGATTTGAGCTTGTGCCTCGCGAAGTCCTTGCCGAGTGGACGGCAAAGGTGACTGGAGGGAGGGACTTCAGAATGGACTCTAGAATGGACGGTCAATGAATGGACTTTAGAATGGACGGCCAGTGAATGGACTTCAGAATGGACGGCCAGTGAATGGATTTAGAATGGACGGCCAGTGAATGGACTTTAGAATGGACGGCCAGTGAATGGATTTAGAATGGACGGCCAGTGAATGGACTTTAGAATGGACGGCCAGTGAATGGACTTTAGAATGGACGGCCAGTGAATGGATTTAGAATGGACGGCCAGTGAATGGACTTCAGAATGGACGGCCAGTGAATGGACTTCAGAATGGACGGCCAGTGAATGGACTTTAGAATGGACAGCCAGTGAATGGACTTTGGAATGGACGGCCAGTGAATGGACTTTGGAATGGACGGCCAGTGAATGGACTTTGGAATGGACGGCCAGTGAATGGACTTCGGAATGGACGGCCAGTGAATGGACTTTAGAATGGACGGCCAGTGAATGGACTTCAGAATGGACGGCCAGTGAATGGACTTTAGAATGGACGGCCAGTGAATGTACTTTGGAATGGACGGCCAGTGAATGGATTTAGAATGGACGGCCAGTGAATGGACTTCAGAATAGACGGCCAGTGAATGGACTTTAGAATGGACGGCCAGTGAATGGATTTAGAATGGACGGCCAGTGAATGGACTTAGAATGGACGGCCAGTGAATGGACTTTGGAATGGACGGCACGTGGACTTTAGAATGGACAGCCAGTGGACTTTAGAATGGACGGCCAGTGGACTTTAGAATGGACAGCGAGTGGACTTTAGAATGGACAGCGAGTGGACTTTAGAATGGACAACGAGTGGACTTTAGAATGGACAGCGAGTGGACTTTAGAATGGACAACGAGTGGACTTTAGAATGGACAACGAGTGGACTTTACAATGGACAGCGAATAGACTTTACAATGGACAGCAAGTGGACTATAGAATTCCGGTGTAGACTGTAGTATACAGAGTTTATGTGAAGTCTGTGTGGTGCTCAACACTGCAACATCAGGAACAACACACACACACGCACGCATACAGAGTCTCTCTCTCTCTCTCTCTCTCTCTCTCTCTCTCTCTCTCTTCTCCTCCTCTCTCCTCTTCTCACACACACACACACACACACACACACACACAACACACACACACACACACATGCACACACCCGCGCGCGCGCCCACACACACACACACACACACACACACACACACACACACACACACACTACACTACACTACACTCACTACACTACACTATACCACCACACACACACACACACACACACACACACACACACACACTACACTGCACTACACTACACTATACACACACAACACACACACACACACACACACAACACACACACACACACACACACACACACAACACACACACACACACACACACACACACACACACACACACACACACACACACACACACACACACACCCACGTACGTAGATCCACAATCTCCAGGCACCGGTGTACGACATCCTTCCTCCGAGGAAAGGTTGGCGGAAAGCGAGACTTGGCGTTTAGTAGGTCGTGATGGTGTTCATTCACACTGCCCAAGTTCAGTTTGATCTTCCGCGCTGCACACTCTACCTGAGGCTGTATGGGCCGTGCGGCCCTTTCCTCCAGTGCTGTACCGATCGGGGGCCTTGCCGCTGACTGACAGTCGTTTCCCCTTCTGTTATGGATGTCACCCCCCTAAGCTGTCCGACATCACGCACTGACATGATATAGGTGCGAAACCTGCCTGCCGCTGTCTTCTCTACAGCTTTGGCGTTTAAAGCGGCATTCCTCGTCCTCTTTGATCACCTGATGTAGGTGCCTAACCTGCCGCTGTCTTCTCTGTAGCTATGGCGTTTAAAGCGGCATTCACCCTCCTCTTTGATCACCTGATATAGGTACGAAACCTGCTGCTGTTTTCTCTATAGCTATGGCGTTTAAAGCGGCATTCACCCTCCTCTTTGATCACCTGATATAGGTACGAAACCTGCTGCTGTCTTCTCTATAGCTATGGCGTTTAAATGGCATTCCCTCTCCTCTTTGATCGCCTGGTATAGACCTGTGCGAAACCTGCCGTCTCCTCTATAGCTATGGCGTTTAAAGCGGCTGTCCCTCTTCTTCTTTCGTGGTGCTCCACGTCCACAGAAAACCACAAGGCTTATTAGGGATGGGGAAGGGGGTGGGGCTGGAGGGTCGGGTAGATACGAATACCTCGTCCAGGCGCTCCGACCCGCAAAGACCGAAGAGACAGTCACGTTGCAGCAGTGCGGCAGACAAACTTGTGCTTTAGCAACCTGTCCTTTCAACCGGTGTAGGATTGTGAACTGTGAATGGGCGACTCGGGATGAATCAGTTCACGAGTGGTTTATGTGTTTGGGATTCCTTGGGAACAGTGAAAAGTTGTCGGGACTCTTTCAGAGTTCTCTCTGTCTCTTATGCTGTTTTAATAATAATTAAAGTATTTTTAATAAAGCGCGAAATCTTGTCCGTAGATACTATGGTAAGCTCATACGCGTACGTACGCACGCATGCGCGCGCGCGCACGCACGCACGCACGCACGCACACACACACACACACACACACTCAAGAGAGAGAGAGAGAGAGAGAGAGAGAGAGAGAGAGAGAGCCGCACACACGAGCATTCTGACGATACAAAGCTTAATTTACACAGCTTAAAAAGGGCAGCAGACAGAGACTTCAGACGGACGAAGACCGCAACACGGAACGGACAACACGGCAGATCTCTAGTTTTGGGAGAGAAAAAAAAAGAAAGAAACGTGTTAGAGTTTCAATAGCCAACCGGGCACCAACCAACTCAAAAATATAACCTACGTGGTTACGTGCTCAGTAACTGTCTCAGTGTCTGTTTATTTGACATCAGACAGACAGGCACACAGGAAATCTGTCGAATTATTGACAATACACGAATGACGTTCAAAACAGAAAGAGTCTCCAGCTACCGGAAATAATCTTTGGCCTCGTTATTTTTATCATCTTTAGAGCGGTACGTGTTGCGCTGTGCGGCACTGGGCTGTCCACGGAGAACACCGGACCGATACGAAGCGTCTGGACCGATACGAAGCGTCCGTGCCATGTGTTTCATGTTGTTCGCTCATTATGGTTTTAAATCTACGTTTACGTCCTTAACGTCGTTTTACTTCAGCTTCTTGCCTATCTTTCTTCTGTACTTCCTTCTTCTTTTATTATTTTCTGTCTCTCTTCTACACCAGACGAAGACCGTGTGTCGAAAGCGCTTGTGTTTTTGATTGTTCTTTGTGTGTGTCAGTCGTATAGGTGAGTACATTTCTCTAGAGCTGTTCTGTTTTGTTCGCTCAGTCAAAGACCACCACGAGGCAGGTGCGGGGAAAGGAGAGGGTGGATGGCAAACTCCAAGCCCTGGTTTACGACATCCTTCCTGGTTTACGACATCCTTCCTTCAACCACTGCCGTTTTCAGTTACGCCATAGGGTCCGGAAACTGTCAGCTAACGAGCAGTTTTTTTGTTGGTGCTCAAACAGTAGTAAGTTTGTTACAAACAACTCAAAGTATATCAGACATTTCTTTTATAACTGACTATGTAGCTTACGCCAGCTCAGATGAAACCCAAATCGTTTGAATCTTTACGGAACTCTTTTTTCTTTACCCGGGGTGGATGCACCTCATGTTTACGTCAGTGATTGGGCGCTAGGTTGCTTCTACAGTCATATTAATACCCGAACTCCAAGCACTGGTTTACGACATCCTTCCTTCAACCACTGCCGTATTTAGTTACGCCATAGGGTCCAGAAAACTGTCAGCTAAACTGTCATTTATAGCCGCCAACAAAGTTTACACCAGCACAAATAAAACCACAATCGTTTGTGGCGAAATCTTTTAGCCGCCTTTGTACACCAGCACAAATAAACCACAATCGTTTGAATCGAGACGGAACTCTTCTTTTTTAACCCGGGGTGGATGCGTCTGATGTTTACGTGCGTGCTTTGGCGCTAGGTGCTTCCACAGTCATATTAGTACCCGAACCTGGACAGCGGCGCGGAGATAAAGAGTGAGTGCCCCTTCAGTGGCGTAACTAAATCTGGCAGAGTTTGGAGGAAGGTGCCGGAAAGCGGTGCTCGGAGTGTGGTTAGTACCCACACTCCGAGCATCGCTTTCCGGCACCTTCCTCCAAGGAAGGATGTCGTAAACCATTGCTTGGGAGTTTGATTAGTCACCTTTCGGAGGGCGCTGCCCGCGTCGGTGGACAGCTGCACGGAGGTAAAGAGTGCGTGCCCCTTTAGTGGCGTAACGAAATCTGGCAGAGTTTGGAGGAAGGTGCCGGAAAGCGATGCTCCGGCGGAGTGTGGGTGGATGTCGTAAACCAGTGCTTGGAGTCTGGTGTTGTATTTGGCCATTTTGTAGTGATGCAACGTTTCCGGCACCGGATGGCGTGCGCTTGGCAGGAAGGAAGGATGAGGGTGGGTGGTCGGTGGGTGGGGGTTCTGGCTCACTGTACCGCACTGTTGCCTACACGCCCACCTTGCACTGGCACTCTTGTGGCTCACTTCACCTGGAACGTCGTCTGCTTTCCGTCGGCGTCCATGGTCCTCGTAGAGTGTTACAGCTGTCTGGAGGAGAGATAAGACAACACAGAGAGAGGGGGGAGGGAGGGAGAGAGAGAGAGAGAGTATGTGTGTGTGTGTGTGTGTGTGTGTGTGTGTTGTGTGTGTGTGTGTGTGTGTGAGAGAGAGAGAGAGAGAGAGAGAGAGAGAGAGAGAGAGAGAGAGAGAGTGTATGTGCGTGAGTGCGTGCGTGTGTGTGTGTGTGTGTGTGTGTGTGGAGAGAGAGAGAGTGTTGTTTTTTGTGTTGTGTGTGTGTGTGTGTGTGTGTGTGTGTGTGTGTGTGTGTGTGTGTGTGTGGTGTGTGTGTGTGAGAGAGAGAGAGAGAGAGAGGGGGAGAGGGAGAGAGAGATCTTTACTACCCAAAGATAAGGCAGGAACCTAGTCTGACAATCTGTCCATGCTATATCTACGATGCACACACACAATTTATGCAAGGCAGGCAAAAGTAACACAGCGAAAATGACTGAAAGGTACTGAGAAGCCTAGTCCCGTCGTACAAGTCGTGTTGCAACAACTACGATAATATACACATGCTATAATGATACGGAAGAAATAGGAATGGGGGGGGGGGGGGGGAGGGGGGTTGTTCTTTGAGTTTTACGTCGTGTTCACCGGAAGAGAGAGAGAGAGGAGAGAGAGAGAGAGAGAGAGAGAGAGAGAGAGAGAGAGAGAGAGACTTTATTTTACAAAGATCGTAGTTCAGTTCCAGTCAAAACCTAAACACTAGTCCTTGCTAAGCTGCTAATAGATAATAATAATAAAATTACAGGGTATCATTACACACACACACACACACACACACACACACACACACACACACACACACACACACACACACACACACACACACACACAAGCATCAATGAATAAGTGAAATTTTATACATAGAATGATTGGAGTATAACTTCCACGCAAAAACGAAGCGTGTTTACAGCGCCAGATCCACACATGCATACATCACTCAGTTATACATGCATGACCATACAACCAGCATATAAGACAGTAGAATATCTAATAGAGTCTCGTGACTAATATTCGAGAAGAAAACAGAAGCAATCAATGCTTATTTTATGCAAACAGTAAGGGAGAGGTGGAAAGAAATGAAAAAGGTCGCTCGCAAACTCTTTAATACACAAGCATAAAGATTTAAGCACAAGTCGGCTTTTTTACAAATCTGTCCCTAATGACAAACACAGCAACACTCAATACGTCAAACAAGAACACAAATAATTGCGGTAAACTAAGAGAGAGAGAGGCTGACACTGGCACAGAGAGAGAGAGAGAGAGAGAGAGAGAGAAGAGAGAAGAGAGAGAGAGAGAGAGAGAGAGATACACGAAAACTTTATTTTACAAGGATTGTAGTTTGGGTCATAAAAACCTTCTACCTAGTGTGCTGAAAGTGTGTGTGTGTGTGTGTGTGTGTGTGGTGTGTGTGTGTGTGTGTGTGTGGGTTTTGTGTGTGTGTGTGTGTGTGTGTGAGAGAGAGAGAGAGAGGGGCAGACTGGCACAGAGAGAGAAAGAGAGGCTGACACTGGCACTGAGAGAGAGAGGGAGAGAGAGGCTGACAGAGAGAGAGAGAGAGAGAGAGAGAGAGAGAGAGAGAGAGAGAGAGAGAGAGAGAGATGGACGAGAGAGGAGAAAGAGAGAGAGACACTGGCACAGAGAGAGAGAGAGAGCGACAGGAGAGAGAGAGAGGGAGAGAGAGGGACAGAGAGAAGGGGAGAGAGAGAGAGAGAGAGAGAGAGAGAGAGAGAGAGAGACTGGCACAGAGAGAGAAAGAGAGGCTGACACTGGCACTGAGAGAGAGAGCCCGAAGAGAGGAGAGAGAGAGAGAGAGAGAGAGAGAGAGAGAGAGAGAGAGAGAGAGAGAGAGAGAGAAAGGTACATGTTTGAGTGGAAGGGCCCTGTATCGTTCCCTCAGATCGTTGCAGTCCCGGCAGTCCGTTCCCATGTCCGTCAGTGGGTGCTCACGACGTTGTTGGGCGTGGGGCCAGTTGCCGTGCGCTGCCTGCCTGCCTGCCTGCCTGCCTGCCTGCCGTATCGATGCGGTTTTCTAAGGTCAAAGAGGGGGCGTGGGTTCAGGCTGTTTATCACGCTTGCCACTCACTCGGCCTTGCCATGATATTGCAGCGGTGGTGTTGTATTCCATACCATACTCGTGATGGATGGGCGCGTTCATTTGGGTGGGGGGGGGGGGGGGGGGGGGGGGGGGGGAGGGGAGGCTTGGGGGGGGGGGGGGGAGTCGACAGTGGAACCCCGGAGGAAAGACCACCCAACGAGGAGTTAGTTAGTTAGTTGGTGTTTTGAGCCCAGTGAACCACAGAGGATTACATCAGGGCCAAACCCAGACCATCCTCTTCTGTTGAGACCCCACGTTCTCAGAACATACTCCCTTGGTATTTTCATGTAATGAATCCCTGACCACCCCTCTTTTCAGGCCGAGGGAAGGGGTGGGGGGTGGGGGTGGGGGGCGAGGAGAAGGGAATGGGGAACACCTGGGGGAAAAGAGCGACGACAACCAAGCCCCAGATCGGTATTACCAGTTACCAGCTTTTCTGCCGGGATTGGCGCCCCAACCAACCCCCACCCCCACCCCCGCCCCCCACCCCCCACTCCTGCCCCTCCTGGTGCTGACTTTGCCTGATGAAGCCCAGGTCTGTTTGCCGGTGGACTCAGAGCTCGGAAGCTGTGTGAAAGTCGATGAAGTGGACGCTCTAGACTCCCCGTCCCAAATAGTCCGCACGGTCTCTTTGGACGTAAAGCAGTATTGTACAGGAGCTGTGTGAAGGTCGAGGTGGCCGTCCTGGGCTCCCCGTCCCTAATAGTCCGTACGGTCTCTGTGGACGTACAGCAACACTGAAGAGAGAGAGAGAGAGAGAGAGAGAGAGAGAGAGAGAGAGAGAGAGAGAGAGAGAGAGAGAGAGAGAGAGAACAGCCTGTTCAAAACTCATGTCAGTGCTTACGAGGAGCAATAGAAGGGAAGCATGAAGACTGTCTAGTGTCTACGCAGACCGACACGCTTACTGTCCTTGTCGGGCTTTTGCCGGGAGCAGCTGGAGGCATTTGCGTGTAAGCGCGTGGACACTCGGATGCATGCAAACCGATTCTTTCTTGTGCCATTCCTCTCGGTAATGCGCGCGAGCTTGGCACGGAATGGAATCTCTCCCATCCACGGCGTATCCGCTCATTCAGACACCCCACGCTGCCTGCCCAGACAGCAGCAGCAGCAGCAGCAGCCGACTGGCCCAGGCAGGAATCCAGCATCACTTCCTACCGCCACCCAGCGACTACCGGGTCGCCGCCTTCGTTGGGAGCAAGCTGAAGCTGTTTGTCGTCTGCTCCACGTGGTCCCCAGGATTGTCTCCCTTTCTGCTTTCCTTTTCTCTTTTGTTTCGCGTCTGTTTCTTTTCTGCCGGTTGTTTTGGTTTGGCTGCGTTCAGTGGGACTGTCGATTTGGTGTGGCTGCGTTCAGTGGGACTGTCGATTTGGTGCGGCTGCGTTCAGTGGGACTGTCGATTTGGTGTGGCTGCGTTCAGTGACTGACTGTCGATTTGGCGTGGCTGCGTTCAGTGACTGTCGATTCGGCGTGGCTGCGTTCAGTGGGACTGTCGATTAGGCTTGGCTGCGTTCAGTGGGACTGTCGATTTGTTGCGGCTACGTTCAGTGGGACTGTCGATTTGGTGTGGCTGCGTTCAGTGACTGTCGATTTGGCGTGGCTGCGTTCAGTGACTGTCGATACGGCGTGGCTGCGTTCAGTGGGACTGTCGATTAGGCTTGGCTGCGTTCAGTGTGACTGTCGATTTGGCTTGGCTGCGTTCAGTGGGACTGTCGATTTGGCTTGGCTGCGTTCAGTGGGACTGTCGCCGGATTCGGAGTGGCTGCGTTCAGTGTGACTGTCGATTCGGCGTGGCTACGTTCAGTGTGACTGTCGATTTGGTGTGGCTGCGTTCAGTGGGACTGTCGATTTGGTGTGGCTGCGTTCAGTGGGACTGTCGATTTGGTGTGGCTACGTTCAGTGGGACTGTCGATTTGGTGTGGCTGCGTTCAGTGACTGTCGATTTGGCTTGGCTGCGTTCAGTGTGACTGTCGCCGGGTGTGACTGTCGATTTGGCTTGGCTGCGTTTAGTGTAACTGTTGATTTGGCTTGGCTGCGTTTAGTGTGATTGTTGATTTGGCTTGGCTGCGTTTAGTGTGATTGTCGATTCGGCGTGGCTACGCTCTGTGCGCATATTTTTATATATATTTGTGTGTGTGTGTGTGTGAGTGTGTGTGTGTGTGTGTGTGTGTGTGTGTGTGTGTGTGTGTGTGTGTGTGTGTGCGTGCGTGCGTGCGTGCGTGCGTGCGTGCGTGCGTGCGTGCGTGTGCGTGCGTGCGTGTGCGTGCGTGCGTGACTAGCACCTGGCACAGCCAACTACATGTTCACTATGAATGTCATTTTTGAGGTAGAATTATGAGTGACGGGTTGACCTAGCCCAAGCGGGATAACCCTGTCTCTGACTTGCCTCCCTTCACCAGTCACAGTCGAGGGTTTATGGGTGAGCGGAGGAGTTGGAAATGGCCCATAGTCGTTTCCCTTTTCACTGAGATCACAATTTTGAAGCGCGCAAAATATGTGTGTGCAAAAACACATGCGCGCGGACGCTTGAGATCAGAGTGTAGGGCGTGTGTCTACATGCCTGTCATACGGATTTTGGGAGGACCCCCTCCCCCGCTCCCCACCCCCCACGTCCGCCAACCCCCCCCCTCTCTCTCTCTTTCTCTGACGCTGTGAACACGCTATGTTTTGTGTGGAAATTCTCATGTATAAAATGTCTCTCACTCATTCGTCCCTATATGTATATATATAAATGATGCCTGTAATTTTATATTTACTCATCAGTAGCTTAGCAAGGACTAGTTGTTAGGGTTTTGACTGAACCGTAACTACAATCCTTGTCAAATAAAATAAATTGTTCGAGTTCTCTCTCTCTCCCGCCTCTCTCTCTCTCCCGCCTCTCTCTCTCTCTCTCTCTCTCTCTCTCTCTCCCCCCCCCCCCTTCCCACTCTGTTCCTCCCTCTCTCTACCCCTTCTCTCTCCCTCTCTCCTCCCTCTCTCTACCCCCTCTCTCTGTCCTCTCGCTTCCCCCCGCCGCCCCCGGCCCCGGCCCCGATGCACTTACGCTGCTGTTCGCCTTCTCTCCCGTCTCGTCCGTGATGGGATGCCGAGTTGTGCAGAACTTAAGGTCCTCTGCCGAGCTCCCCGAGTCGTCAAGTGTCCCCTCCGGCCTCTCGGCCTAGAATGGAGCAAACTAGACACTAGCTGTAGGAATGGAGCAGACTAGAGACTAGCTGTAGGAATGGAGCAGACTAGCTGTAGGAATGGAGCAGACTAGCTGTAGGAATGGAGCAGACTAGAGACTAGCTGTAGGAATGGAGCAGACTAGCTGTAGGAATGGAGCAGACTAGAGACTAGCTGTAGGAATGGAGCAGACTAGCTGTAGGAATGGAGCAGACTAGCTGTAGGAATGGAGCAGACTAGAGACTCGCTGTAGGAATGGAGCAGACTAGCTGTAGGAATGGAGCAGACTAGCTGTAGGAATGGAGCAGACTAGAGACTAGCTGTAGGAATGGAGCAGACTAGCTGTAGGAATGGAGCAGACTAGCTGTAGGAATGGAGCAGACTAGAGACTAGCTGTAGGAATGGAGCAGACTAGCTGTAGGAATGGAGCAGACTGGAGACTAGCTGTAGGAATGGAGCAGACTAGCTGTAGGAATAGAGCAGACTAGCTGTAGGAATAGAGCAGACTAGCTGTAGGAATGGAGCAGACTAGCTGTAGGAATGGAGCAAACTAGAGACTAGCTGTAGGAATAGAGCAGACTAGCTGTAGGAATGGAGCAGACTAGCTGTAGGAATAGAGCAGACTAGCTGTAGGAATGGAGCAGACTAGCTGTAGGAATAGAGCAGACTAGCTGTAGGAATGGAGCAGACTAGAGACTAGCTGTAGGAATGGAGCAGACTGGAGACTAGCTGTACACACGCTTCGTCTGCTGTGTGCTGTCAGTCGTCCGGCCTGTCTGCTGTGTGCTGTCAGTCGTCCGGCCTGTCAGTCGTCCGGCCTGTATTCTGTGTGCTGTCAGTCGTCCGGCCTGTGTGCTGTCAGTCGTCCGGCCTGTGTGCTGTCAGTCGTCCGGCCTGTGGGGCTGTCAGTCGTCCGGCCTGTCTGCTGTGTGCTGTCAGTCGTCCGGCCTGTCTGCTGTGTGCTGTCAGTCGTCCGGCCTGTCTGCTGTGTGCTGTCAGTCGTCCGGCCTGTCAGTCGTCCGGCCTGTTCTGTGTGCTGTCAGTCGTCCGGCCTGTGTGCTGTCAGTCGTCCGGCCTGTGTGCTGTCAGTCGTCCGGCCTGTG
>JABMCL010003397.1:995000-1005000 GCA_018857735.1 Alviniconcha marisindica | reverse complement strand
GTGGACGTAAAGCCACATTGAACTGTGGACGTGAAGGCAGAGGTCGGGAGCTGTGTGAAAGCCGAGGTGGACGTCCAGGGCTCCTCGTCCCTGACAGTCCGTACGGTCTCTGTGGACGTCAAGCAACACTGAACTGTGGACGTCAAGCAACACTGAACTGTGGACGTCAAGCAACACTGAACTGTGGACGTACAGCAACACTGAACTGTGGACGTCAAGCAACACAGAACTGTGGACGTACAGCAACACTGAACTATGGACGTCAAGCAACACTGAACTGTGGACGTACAGCAACACTGAACTGTGGACGTACAGCAACACTGAACTGTGGACGTCAAGCAACACTGAGCTGTGGACGTCAAGCAACACTGAGCTGTGGACGTCAAGCAACACTGAACTGTGGACGTCAAGCACCACACTGAAACTAGTGGACGTACAGCAACACTGAACTGTGGACGTACAGCAACACTGAACTGTGGACGTACAGCAACACTGAACTGTGGACGTCAAGCAACACTGAACTGTGGACGTAAAGTCAGAGCTCAGGAGCTGTGTGAAAGTCGAAGTGGCCGTCCTGGGCAGACATATTAGCCCTCTGTGGATGTAAAGCAAGATTTGAAGAAGTGTCCTACATTCGAAAAGACTTTCTACAGACGGTTCCAACCAGATCAGCTGATGAGATGCTGTCGCCGCAGTGACCCCGCCGGCCGAACGACTGCAAGTCTTACACACATCGTCTGGCCAGCGACCGCTCTATTTTTACCGCAGAAATCCGAGCTGGGTTTTTTTTTTCATTTTTTTTTCCATTTGGCTCTGCCACACGTCTACCATTCACAGACCTCGGTCCTGAGTTTGTCTGATTCCCCGTCGTCTCCTTAGGCTATACATAACGTGAATTATGGCCATCCTATTCTCGTAAAAAAATCACGAGCTGCAGTCGGAATTGATTCAAGATGGAAAGGAGATTGTTTTCGTCTGGGTCCACGGCCACGTAGGCATTAGCGGCAGTTCGGACTCTACTGCCAAGGGTGCTTGGACGGAGGCATCCTTTTTGTCTAATTTGAAAATCCCTTTGAATAATTACGTCGCTGAACTATGGCAAAATGAATGGGATAACTCCCCGAAACAAACCGCTCAAGATCAGTCCCACAGCAGACGAGCATCTTCCTTCCTGTCGTTCCAACAGGAGAGACGAGATTGTTCTGTCTCACTTACACATTGGTCATTCATGCGCGACTCACTCTTTCCTGTTAAAAGGAGAAGACCCAACACACACACCCCCCCCCCCCCCACCACACACACACACACCCTTTTGCGTTCCATGTAACGAGTTGATTTTATTGAATCATTAGAACATGTTTTGTTGTACTATTCAGATTTAACTGACGATCGAGAAAGATTCGATTAAAAAAAAAAAAAAATCTTTGAAGATGCTGTTGAGAGATATTTCGCTGGACTACCTCAAGAGAAGGAGTTGTTTTGAACAAATTGTTGTTGATTAAGTTTTGATCTAGTACCTACTTAACACTTTTGAATTGTACGACTTCTGGTTGGTTTTGCTATAATTTATGAATTAGTGTTTGATGTTGATACAAAAATAATAATTTATTTTTAATTTTTACCCTGATATGTTTTTCCGCATACGCGAGTTGTCAGTAGCCTCGGAAATAGCTGCTGGCTTGTGTTTTTAGATCGGGAAAGTCCCTTCTTCTACCACCAGTGCAACAGGCGTGACATCGAAACTCTAAACTGGCTCGACACCGCGTGACACACAAGGTTGAATTGTATTTAGATGTCAGTGACCCAGTGACCCCTTCCCATTGGAAATTTCCTGTCTTCTCTTCGCCCTTTGTGTTGATTATCATGTGTATCCAAACTGTCTTGAATAATTCGTGGTCTTCAGTGGTACGTCGTGCTTAATGTCCACAGAAACCGTAAGGCTTATTAATAATAATAATAATAACTCTTATATAGCGCTATACCCCGTAAAACTTTACAAGCTCGCGGCGCTGTACATTATCAACATCAAAAAATCCGCTTGACAATCAACAAACAAACAAAAAACAAAAAAGTACAAGTACTATAAATGCATACATCAATATCAAAATGACAAACAACAAAAAAGCGAGGATGAGAGAGAGAGAAAAGAAGAAGAAAAAAAACAGGGGGGGGGGGGGGAGAAGAAGCAAAGTATTAGGGACGGGGGGAAGGGGTATGGAGGTGGGGGGAGAGGGAGACTTATTATACCTATCGCTACACTGTCACCACCAGAATGACTTCTGCATTGAGGTGGGTAGCGACGAGAGCCATTTTCATGTTTCATAATTGTGAGGGACAAAGTCACAAGACAGTGTCCACAGACCGCAGCTTTAGAAGAGAAAGGAGAGCCGAAGCAGATTCGAACCGAGGTCCCTCTGCTTACCAGCCTAACGCCTTACCGTTAGGCCAAACCGGCTCTCGTTCGTTTTCTTCTCAGTAGTAGCCTCTTGTACACATTTTTTAAACGGCGTTTAGGCAGCTTAAACATAAAAAAATGAGTCTGTGACTTTAAACGCATTTAGGCCGGCCGGATAGCCCTATTTGCGCTTCACACATTCCGATTTTTTCTGTGTCGTCACCGTTTAGAAGACAAAAACGCAGTTAGGGGAGCTATTTGCTCTTCGTGCGATTTAATAGGCCCTTGTTTCGACCGGGAGTGGGTTCAGAGCTCAGGAACTGTGTGAGAGTGGTGGCCGTCCTGGACCCCTCGTCCCTAATATAGTCCGTACGGTCTCCGTGGACGTAAAAAGCATTGAACAGAAGTTGGTCAAACAGAGCTCAGGAGCTGTGTGAAAGTCGAGGTGGCCGTCCTGGTCTCCCCGGCGCTTATAAGCCTTATGGTCTCTGTGGACGTAATGTGAGCCGGTTTGGCCTAGCGGTAAGGCGTTAGGCTGGTAAGCGGAAGGACCTCGGTTCGATTCCGCTTCGGCTCTCCTCTCTCTTCAAAAAGGTTGTGGTTTGTGGACACTGTCCTGTGACTTTGTCCATCACTTCCTACTGAAACATTAAAATGGCTCTCATCGCTGCCCATCTTAATGCAGGAGTCATTCTGGTGGTGACAGTGTAGCGATAGGTATATAATCTCCCTCTTCCCCCACCCGCCATACCCCCTTACCCCCTTACCCCCCTTCTCCCCGTCCCTAATAAGCCTTGTGGTTTCCGTGGACGTTAAGCACCATGTTTACGTGGACGTAAAGCAACACTGAGCTCAGCGTGCTGAGCACTGAGCACTGAGCCAAGGCCGCCTCGCTTGGAGTCCGCCCCTGACCGCGTGTCGTGTGTTGTGTGTTGCAGCAAAAGCCTGACCGCGTGTCGTGTGTTGTGTGTTGCAGCTAAAGCCTGACCGCGTGTCGTGTGTTGCAGCAAAAGCCTGACCGCGTGTCGTGTGTTGCAGCTAAAGCCTGACCGCGTGTCGTGTGTTGTGTGATGCAGCTAAAGCCTGACCGCGTGTCGTGTGTTGTGTGTTGCAGCTAAAGCCTGACCGCGTGTCGTGTGTTGTGTGTTACAGCAAAAGCCTGACCGCGTGTCGTGTGTTGCAGCTAAAGCCTGACCGCGTGTCGTGTGTTGTGTGATGCAGCTAAAGCCTGACCGCGTGTCGTGTGTTGTGTGTTGCAGCTAAAGCCTGACCGCGTGTCGTGTGTAGTGTGTTGCAGCAAAAGCCTGACCGCGTGTCGTGGTCTGTGGACCCGTGTCGTGTGACTTTGTGCCATTCACTTCCTACCGAACATTAAATGGTCTCATCGTGCCCATCTTAAAGCAGTGAGTCAGTGTCTGTGTGGTGACAGTGTAGCGATAGGTATATAATCTCTGCTGTTCCCGCCTACCATACCCCTTACCCCCTTCTCCGTTCCCTAAAAGCCTCTGTGGTTTCCGTGGACGTTAAGCACCATGTTGTCGTGGACGTAAGCAACACTGACTCGCGTGTCGTGTGCCTTGCAGCAAGCACTGAGCCAGGCGCTCGTTGGGTGCAGCTAAGCCTGACCGCGTGTCGTGTGTTGTGTGTTGCAGCAAAAGCCTGACCGCGTGTCGGTGTTGCAGCAAAGCCTGATCGTTGTGTGTTGCAGCAAAAGCCTGACCGCGTGTCGTGTGTTGCAGCTAAAGCCTGATCGTTCGTGTGTTGTGTGTTGCAGCAAAACCCTGACCACGTGTCGTGTGTAGTGTGTTGCAGCAAAAGCCTGACCGCGTGTCGTGTGTTGCAGCAAAATCCTGACCGCGTGTCGTGTGTTGTGTGTTGCAGCTAAAGCCTGACCGCGTGTCGTGTGTTGTGTGTTGCAGCAAAATCCTGAAGCGAAGCGACTGCCAGCGGGATCTCGAGAACAGCATGGCGGAGAGTGGCAAGACTCCCTCAGTCAACAACAACAACACAACCACCACCAACACCAACACCAACACCACCACCACCACCACCACCACCACCACCAACAGCAACAGCAGCGGCAACGCCTCCATCGCCTCGCCTGCCGCCGCCACCGCAACCACCATACCACCACCACCACCACCACGTCCGGCAACGCCAACGGCAGCAGCAGCAGCAGCAGCAGCAACAACAACAGCAGCAGCAGCAGCAGCAGCAGCAACAACACCAACAACACCAACAACACCAACAACGCCAACGACCCGCCTGTGCCCAGCATGTGCACGGAGAAGGAGGCGGGTGGGTCGGAGGAGAACGGGCACGCCAGCTCGTCCGAGGACGCGCCCATGAAGAACGGACTGGGCTCTGACGTCAGCAGCCTGGCCTCCAGCCCTTCCACCCCGCCGCAGTCCACCCTGCCCTCCACCCCGCCCCACACCGCCGTCCAGGGGCAGCCCGCCCGAGTGGGTTCCCCGGGTCGGGGCTCCCGGGCCACCCGGGGCGGCAACCACCGCGCCAGCCCCTCCGGAGTCAGCTACGGGGCGGAGGGGGCGGGAGGGGCGGGGTCGCAGAACCCCGCCCCCGCGGCGGGGCAGTCCGCGCCGTCGTCGTCGGGTTCCAGCTCTCAGCACGTGGTGCACGTGCACGTCAACCCCGGGGAGACCTTCTCTGTCCGCCTGGGCGACCAGATCCAGCACATCCAAGGTTAGTGGTGTGTGTGTGTGTGTGTGTGTGTGTGTGTGTCTCCCTGTGTGTATCTCTCCTCTGTCTCTCTGTCTCTGCCTCTGTCTCTTCTGTCTCTGCCTCTGTCTCTGTCTGTCTCTCTCTCTTTCTCTCTCTCTTCTTCTCTGTCTGTCTGTCTGTCTGTCTGTCTGTCTGTCTGTCTCTCTGTCCGCGTCTGTGTGTATGTGTCTGTCTGTATGTAATGACACAAACATACAATTATACAGCTTGCTTTTTACATTGGTAAGTAAGATCTCGCCCAACACGTTTCTTCTTTTTGCTGGAAACAGATCCGTGATCGTTATCTGACTGTTTGTGTACCTGTGTGCTCACTGTCTCAGTGGCTGTGTCTTTGTCCCAGCTTGTGTCTGTGTTCACCGTTTGTCTGTGACTTTCTCGGTTTGTCTGTGTGTTCACTGCCTGTGTCTTTGTGTCTGTCTGTTTGTGTGTTCACTGCCTGTGTCTTTGTCTGTGTGTTCATTGCCTGTGTCTTTGTTCGTGTGTTCACAGCCTGTGTGTGTCTGTTTGTGTGTTCACTGCCTGTGCCTTTGTCCCTGTCTGTGTCTGTGTGTTCACTGCCTGTGACTTTGTCTCGGTCTGTGTGTTCACTGCCAGTGTCTTTGTCTCGGTCTGTCTGTGTGTTCACTGCCTGTGTCTTTGTCTCTGGCTGTGTCTTCACTGCCTATGTCTTTATCTCTCTGTGTTCACAGCCTGTGTGCCTCTGTCTGTCTGTTTACTGCCTGTGTCTTTGTCCCTGTCTGTGTCTGTGTGTTTACTGCCTGTGTCTTTGTCTCTGTCTGTCTGTGTGTTCACTGCCTGTGTCTTTGTCTCTGTCTGTGTATCTACTGTCTGCCTGTCAGTCCCTGTCTGTGTCTGTGTGTTCACTCTCTGCCTGTGTCTTTGTTTCTGTCTGTGTCTGTGTGTTCACTCTCTGCCTGTGTCTTTGTTTCTGTCTGTGTCTGTGTGCTCACTGTCTGCCTGTGTCTGTCTATGTCTATATCTGTGTGTTCACTGTCTACCCGTGACTTTGTGCACTCACTGGCATGAAGATACGGCGAGCTACTTAAACGGCCGTGCACTTTTGCACTCCTGCACTCGTCGGCCTCTCTCTCCTCTCTCTCTCTCTCTCTCTCTCTCTCTCTCTCTCTCTCTCTCTCTCTCTCTCTCTCTCTCTCTCTCTGCGCGCGCGCGTGTGTGCACAACAGTATCAAGAACAGATACATGACCACAGCTGAACACGGCTGTGGTATTTCATCCGATGCGGGCGATGTTGTGACTTTTGGAGGCCCTGGGAACGTAAGTGGGCAGTGTCATCATCCGATCTGTGCGTCATGCGGCGCAGAAGTGCTTGTAGGGCCAGCGAATTGGGGGGAAACGGTGGTTCCACGTCAGCGGCGACGCCCCCGCTAATTGTCCCTATAATGTCAGACAGTGTTCCCGGCACCGTCAGACAGTGTTCCTGACACCGTCAGGCATTGTTCCTGGCACCGTCTGACAGTGTTCATGGCACCGTCAGGCAATGTTCCTGGCACTGTCAGACGTGTTCCCGGCACCGTCTGACAATGTTCATGGCACCGTCGGGCATTGTTCCTGGCACCGTCTGACAGTGTTCATGGCACCGTCAGGCAATGTTCCTGGCACTGTCAGACCTTGTTCCTGGCACCGTCTGACAGTGTTCATGGCACCGTCAGGCAATGTTTCTGGCACTGTCAGACAGTGTTCCTGGCACTGTCAGACAATATTCTGGCACTGTCAGACAGTGTTCCTGACATTGTCTGACAGTGTTCCTGGCACTGTCAGACTGTGTTCCTACTGTCTGTCTGACACTGTTCCTGGCATGGTCAGTGTCCCTGGCACTGTCAGACATTGTTCCTAACACTGTCAGACGATGTTCCTGGCACTGTCAGTCGGAGAGCGCGAGTCTGAAACGTGCTGGTGCCCGATCCTTTCAGCATTAGGCTCCATTTGTTCGGAAATCACTACCACTGAATATCCGCCTGTCCCCGTCTTTGTCTTCATTTAAAGCTCAGCTTAAAACACCTCTTCCGTGGTATCTGCCTGTCCGTGATGTCTGCCTGTCCGTGATGTCTGCCTGTCCGTGATGTCTGCCTGTCCGGCTTCCTTTGTTTGAGGAAAGCTGGTTGCGTGTTGCAGGCAAAGAGTGAAGGGTCACTGAATGAGGATTTCTTTTTAATGTTTGAACGTTGGATTTGGAACTTTTATGTATGCATTGTATTTGTTCATTGTATTGACGCGTAAAGATCTCGTAGTCCATGTCAGAGTTCGGTGGATTATGGAAACACCTAACTAACCCAGCATGCGCTAAAATAGGGAAACACCTAACTAACCCAGCATGCGCTAAAATAGGGAAACACCTAACTAACCCAGCATGCGCTAAAATAGGGAAACAACTAACCCAGCATGCGCTAAAATAGGGAAACACCTAACTAACCCAGCATGCGCTAAAATAGGGAAACACCTAACTAACCCAGCATGCGCTAAAATAGGGAAACACCTAACTAACCCAGCGTGCGCTAAATAGGGAAACACCTAACTACCCAGCATGCGCTAAAATAGGGAAACACCTAACTACCCAGCGTGCGCTAAAATAGGGAAACACCTAACTAACTCAGCATGCGCTAAAATAGGGAAACACCTAACTAACCCAGCATGCGCTAAAATAGGGAAACACCTAAATAACCCAGCATGCGCTAAAATAGGGACCTAACTAACCCAGCAGTCGCTAAAACGGGGAAACATCTAACTAACCCAGCATGCGCTGAAATTGTCAGTCTTCAGGGTGTTGAAGTTGGACACTATTCGGGAGAAAAAGCAAATAAGTTGGAGGTCAGGTTGATTAAATTGGGCTGAAAATAGATACAAACTGTCGCTTGTTTGGGGACATTTTTAGCAGCGTAGAAACGAATGATCTGACCGTGTTTTTGTTTTTCTTTTCTTTTCTTTTTTAACATCCTGGCTCAAGATGCAAACCCGGTGTGGTAATTAGGCGTGGAAGTGGATCTGTGGAGCCAGCTATTTTGGGACTGGCCGTGCTGATTGAGTGCATGGGTTTGTGTGTTGTGAGCCTGTCGCAGGGATCCGAACTAAGACGTTTTTCGCTGTTCGTCTGCAGCACAGTGCGAACAATGCAACTTGATTGACGTCTTTCAATTCAGCCAGGGCTGTGTCCTTGGGCCGCCTCTGCTCGCAATATTTTCGTTTTTGTTTTTTTTAATTGTTTTTTTAAAAATATCTTTTCAGGTTGGTCTTCTCTCTCTTTCGTGGTGCTTTACCTTGTCATAGTTTCGGCATTTTTCTTTGATCTTTTCAGGGCGATCTTCTCTCTCTTTCGTGGTGCTTTGCCTTGTCATAGTTTCGGCATTTTTCTTTGATCTTATCAGGGCGATCTTCTCTCTCTTTCGTGGTGCTTTACCTTGCCATAGTTTCGGCATTTTTCTTTGATCTTATCAGGGCGATCTTCTCTCTCTTTCGTGGTGCTTTGCCTTGTCATAGTTTCGGCATTTTTCTTTGATCTTATGAGGGCGATCTTCTCGCTCTTTCGTGGTGCTTTACCTTGTCATAGTTTCGGCATTTTTCTTTGATCTTTTCAGGGCGATCTTCTCTCTCTTTCGTGGTGCTTTGCCTTGTCATAGTTTCGGCATTTTTCTTTGATCTTTTCAGGGCGATCTTCTCGCTCTTTCGTGGTGCTTTACCTTGTCATAGTTTCGGGACTTTTCTTTTCTTTTCAGGTTGGTCTGTCTCTCTTTCGTGGTGCTTTACCTTGTCACATAGTTTTTTCTTTTATCTTTTCAGGGTGGTCTTTCTCTTTTTCATGGTGCTTTACCCTGTCATAGTTTCGGGGGGTTTCTTTTCAGGGTGGTCTTTCTCTCTTTCATATTGCTTTACGTTGTCATAGTTTCGTTTTTTTCTTCTTTTCTTTTCAAGTTGGTCTTTCTGTCTTTCATGGTGCTTTACCTTGTCATAGTTTCGGGATTTTTCTGTTCTTTTCAAGTTGGTGTGTGTGTGTCTTTCATGGTGCTTTACCTTGTCATAGTTTCGGGGGATTTCTTTGATCCTTTCAGGTTGGTCTTTCTCTCTTGTCATAGTTTTAGGATCTTCTTTTCTTTTTAGGTTGGTTTTTCTCTTTTTCATGGTGCTTTACCTTGTCATAGTTTCGGTGGTTTTCTTTTCTGTCCAGGGTGGTCTTTCTCTCTTTCATGGTGCTTTACGTTCACAGAAACCATATGGCTTACTAGGGACGGGCCAAAGTTCGGTGTAGTAAAGTAAACACGGTGCTTAACGTCCACAGAAACCATAAGGCTTAATAGGGACGGGGAGAAGGGGGGAAAGGGGTATTGAGGTGGGGGGTGGGGGGGGGGGATTATATACCTATCGCTACGCGTCACCACCAGAATGACTTCTGCAGTAAGGCGGGCAGCGATGAGAGCCCTTTTAATGTTTCATTAATTGTGAGGGACAAAGTCACAAGACAATGTCCACAGACCACAACTTTTGAAGAGAGAAAGAGAGCCGAAGCGGATTCGAACCGATGTCCCTCTGCTTACCAGCCTAACGCCTTACCGCTGGGCCAGACCGGCTGACAGATTCGGCGTGGTCTGTGCCGGGAGCGTACGATTTACAGGAACCGTGCAGTGTTTCGGGGCAGGCTGTTGACTGCCGAAGGGCCCGTTGGCCAGTGTTTGGCGGCGACGTCTCGCTCACAGGCGATGGCGAGTGCTGTGGGAAGGTGGGCAGTGGCAATTAGGGAGGCTGAGTGTTAAACTGGTCCCCGAATGGCAAAATAGGAAGCTGGCAGAGCGCGCGGCTCAAGGGCCATAAGGAGGTCCACTTAAACATTATGACGGGGGTCACTGAGGAAGAATA
>JABMCL010003397.1:975000-992500 GCA_018857735.1 Alviniconcha marisindica | reverse complement strand
CGTCCACCTCGACTCTCACACAGCTCCTGAACCATGACCAAGATGTACAATATAGCTTTACGTCCACGGAAACCAGAAGGCTCGTTAGGACGGACAGTCCAGGACGTCCACCTCGACTCTCACTCAGCTCCTGAACCATGCCGTCGCCCGTGTTTATTGGAGGCGTTCTGTACTGTCGTCAGCTGTGCATGCACTGTGCGTGTTCACCAGCGTGTTCACCAGCGTGTTCACCAGCCTCAAAATGTGCGGCCGTAGCGGAGTTCGGAGGACGGCAAGGAGAGCTGTTGCTGAAGTGTCGCTTTACGTCCACAGAAACTGTAGGCTTATTAGGCACGGGGAGCCCAGGACGTCCACCTCGACTTTCCGACACTGACAGCTCCTGAGCTCCGGTGGGAGAGCTGTTGCTGATTCTTTGCTGATGAAGTCGTAGTGGGAAGTGAGTGGGTAGTGGGAAGTGAGCCGTCATCAGAGAAACGAGATGTTTTCGTTTTCTCCTCAGTGTTAAAACTGTTAGTCTTCAACGGTAGTTTCCGGCACTTCCAGTCATTCACACTTTGTGTGTGTGTGGGGGGGGGGGGGGGGGGTGGGGGGGGGTGCACGTGCCTTCCTTGCGTACCGCGAGGAGCGCCGCATGCAGGGTTGTGTCCCCTGTCTGGCGGAGAGGCGCGGTCTGCCTCCCTGGACCATTGAGAGAACCGAGTCTAGACCGCTTGGCAGGCACTACGCCACAAACCTACCTGCAGTAGTTGTCACTGTCTTCACACGCTCGGTACGCCCTTCAGTTCTCCATGCCACTCGCAAGACGCTGGGAGGGGGGTGTGGGGTGGGGGAGGGGGGGGGGGTGTGTGGTTTTGAACATTGTGCTCTTGGGAAATGGGAAGGGGGCTGTTTAATCAAAGTGCACTTGGGAGGGGGGGGGGGGCTGTGTTTTGAAATTGTTGGCTTGGGGAAGGGGGGAGGGGGGGGGCTGTTTTTGAAATTGTGCTCTTGGGGAAGGGGGAAAGGGTGGATAAACACTGTTCTCGGGGGGGAGGGGGGGGGGGGGGGGCGGCTGTTTTGTATATAATGCTCTTGGGGAAGGGATGGCTGGGGATAACACTGTTCTCAAGGGGGGGGGGTGGGGGGGGTTTCTGTTTTTGTACATTATGCTTTTGGAGAAGGGGCGGGGGGGGGGGGGGGGGGGGTGATGTGCTTCTTGGGAAGGAGGCTGGGGGCTTTTTTGAACACTGTGCTATTTGGGAATGAAGGGGGCGGGGGGGGGGGGGGGGGGGGGGGCTGATATTTGAGCATTGTGTTGTTGGAGAGGCGGAGGCGGGGATGGAGGCAAGGGGGCTCTGTTGTTGAGCATTTTGCTCTTGAGGGCTATTTTGGAACAGAGTGGCCCAGCTGAATCTTGGCGCTAATGAATAACTAAATGTGGAAATAGTACTTCACGGTTAATATTCCCTCACGTGGCTGTGCCTGTTCTTCACGCCAAATAGCGTACAGGCATCATGCACGATCGTTGCACAGGAAAGGGCGCCAATCCACACACATCACATGAGTGTTTCCCTGTACGTCTGTCAGTCTTAGCACGCTCACAGCCACAGGAAAGGGCGCCAATCCACACACATCACATGAGTGTTTCCCTGTACGTCTGTCCGTCTTAGCCACAGGAAAGGGCGCCAATCCACACACATCACATGAGTGTTTCCCTGTACGTCTGTCAGTCTTAGCCACAGGAAAGGGCGCCAATCCACACACATCACATGAGTGTTTCCCTGTACGTCTGTCAGTCTTAGCCACAGGAAAGGGCGCCAATCCACACACATCACATGAGTGTTTCCCTGTACGTCTGCCGGTCTTAGCCACAGGAAGGGCGCCAATCCACACACATCACCTGAGTGCTTCCCTGTACGTCTGCCAGTCTTAGCACGCTCACAGCTACGGGGGGTGGATGGGGGGGGGGGGGGGTGAGGGGGGGGGGGGCGTGTCCCAATCCACACACATCACATCAGTGTTTCCTTGTACGTCTGCCAGTCTTAGCACGCTGCACGCTGAGTGCACTGCACAGTTATGGGTTCTGACAAAGTAAGTCGCAACTCCGGGTGTCAAAGTATTTGTTCTCTCTAACAGATACCCAGTGAAGTTTACTCTGTACAACAGCGGTGTACTCCGCTCTGATCAGAATGGACAGGTTTTAGCCCTCTGACTAGTTGAATAATGCGCTGGAGGGCCAGGTACATGCGTGCAGGATAAAAGATACGCCGCTGCCGCCTTTTGCTGCCGAAGACACTAATGAAATTGATTGTAAAAACTGATGAGCAGCACCACAGGACATGGACCGAACCGTAAAGTGAGTTAGACAAGGCTGTTCGTCAGTCAGACACCAACAACAGTGGAACTGTTTACATTGGACAACTGTCTGTGTAAAGTGGCCTAGACAAGGCTGTTCGTCAGTCAGACACCAACAACAGTGGAACTGTTTACACTGGACAACTGTCCGTGTAAAGTGGCCGAGACAAGGATCTGTGTCAATCAGACACCAACAACAGTGGAACTGTTCACACTGGACAGCTGTCTGATAGAGTTGTTGTTGGTTTGAACTTTCGACCTTGTCTTGGTTTGAACTTTCGACCTTGTCTTGGTTTGAATTTTCGACACTGTCTTGGATTGAACTTTCGACACTGTCTTGGTTTGAACTTTCGACACTGTCTTGGTTTGAACTTTCGACCTTGTCTTGGTTTGAACCTTCGACTCTGTCTTGGTTTGAACTTTCGACATTGTTTTGGTTTGAACTTTCAACATTGTCTTGGTTTGAACTTTCGACACTGTCTTGGTTTGAACTTTCGACATTGTCTTGGATTGAACTTTGGACAGTCTTGGTTTGAACTTTCGACACTGTCTTGGATTGAACTTTGGACAGTCTTGGTTTGAACTTTCGACACTGTCTTGGTTTGAACTTTCGACACTGTCTTGGTTTGAACCAAAGTGCCTAAGTGCCGTAGAACGCTGACTTGGGCCGTAGACGAAGACATAGAATAATATATATTACTCTGTGTCTGTGGCCGTAAAGTGTAACGGTTTGAATTTGAAGAGAACGGTTCTGTCTTTTGGGAACTCGTGTGACGGTTTTATGGTCCGTTTTTTTTCTTCTTCTTTTTTCCGGTCGTGTAAATGATGGCGGAAAAAGCCGATTCTTTTTTTGTTCTCAATGAGGATTGGTTTGAATGTTGCGTGACTAGGCCTGTCAGCCTTGTCATTCAGATGGCAGTTTTACAAACGAAGGAAATCGGTTGACGTGTGCTCGAGCGGCCGAAGCAGGAACGATGAGATGTGCTGTGAGTAGGCCGTTCGAACCCCAGCTACACGCAAAGTGTAACAGGATATGTGAAGTCTTCCTTGTCTCATGTTCTGTGGGTTTTTTCCGCCCGGTTTTGTTGTTGTCGTTTCGTTGTTGGTGTGGGGGGGGGGGGGGGGGTGGGGGGGGTAAGGTCTGACCTACTGATCCTGCTCTCTTCTTCCTCTCTCTCTCTCTCTCTCTCTCTCTCTCTCTCTCTCTCTCTCTCTCTCTCTCTCTCTCTCTCTCTCTCTCTCTCTCTCTCTTTTTGTCTTTTTGTTGTTGTTGTCTTTCGTGGCATAAAGATGAGGTGGACTTAGCCGAACGTCACGGAGGACCCAATTAGCAGGTTTGGAAGACAGCTTTGGCGTCGGGAAAGCGGCGTGACCCTGGCGTTCCGGTTTCTGCCGCAAACAGCAAGGTGGCGCGACACTATTTCCGGAACCCCGGTCTAAATATAGCTTGTCCTCGTTCTGTCGGCGCGGTTCAGGGAAAGTTATTATTTCTGATCTCACCGCTTCGTCTTCTTTTGTGTGCGATTGTGTGGGTGGGTGGTGGTAGTGGGTCAGCGGGAGTTTTAATTTGACCGCGGCTTACTGGTTGGGTTGGGTTGTGGGGGTGGGGGGGTCGGGGGAGTGGAGATGGGGCTTGATTGCCAAATGATGTTACTCCGGTCTCGTTACACTGCTGAGTCAACGATTCTTTTATCAAGGCTGTTTTATTCCTTCTCCTCCTCCGCCTCCTCCTCCTCCTTCTCCCGGAATTGTGGTCGCTGTCCTCGCAAACCCCGTGCTGTCTCATTTGCCTTCCGGCTCTGAAAATCAGGGATCAGGATCGGAACTTGTCCACTGCCGTCTGAAGTTGTCCAGTGCAAGTTGAGAACAAGCGACGAGACACCCCCCCCCTCCCTTCCTATCTTGGCGGGAGCTGCCACAAGTATCATTTTTGTCGCGACAACCGTTTTGTCGCGGCAAACACGTGTTTGGCACGACAAAACGTTTGTCGCGACAAAAATGATACTTGTGGAAACTCCCGCCAATGATACTTCCCTCCCTCCAAACCGTACACACACACACACACACACACACACACACACACACACACACACACACACACACACACACACACAAAACCCAGAAAATGTAATGAGCAAAAAATCCGCTCGGTGTTTCGATTTCATTTCCTTGTTCTAGTGCGTTCTTTGCTTTTCGTTTTGTGTAGCTCAGAACTTGTTTGTAATGCTGACGTTTCGTGTGCCGATTTCTCTCTGTGTGTGTGTGTGTGTGTGTGTGTGTGTGTGTGTGTGTGTGTGTGTGTGTGTGTGTGTTGTGTGTGTGTGTGTGTTTATTTACTGACTGATCATTCTGTTTGATTTGTTTGTCCGGACACGTGTGCAGAAACTGTTGGCTGTTCCTTAGCTAGCCTAGTTTGCCACTGAGAATTAAGTAAGTAAACATGGTGCTTAACGTCCACAGAAACCATGAGGCTTATTAGGGACGGGGGGAAGGGGAGGCAGGGGTGGGGGCGGGGTGGGGGGGGTGGGGGGGGTGGGGGGGGCGTATGGAGGTGGGGGGAGAGGGAGACCATATACCCATCGCTACACTGTCACCACCAGAATGACTCCTGCATTAAGGTGGGCAGCGATAGGAGCCATTTTAATGTTTCATTAACTGTGCGGAACAAAGCCACAAGACAGTGTCCACAGACCACAACTTTCGAAGAGAAAGGAGAGCCGAAGCGGTATCGAACCGAGGTCCTTCCGCTTACCAGCCTAGCGCCTTACCGCTGGGCCAAACCGGCTCACCCACTGAGCAGCTGGATGCAGGTGCATAATTGGTTCTTTAACGCCCAGTCAACCGTAACGTTGGATGAGGGCGAAATGACTGTCAGCGAGCAGCGAGTGACAGCGCCGCGGGTGGTGACAGTGCCTCAGTGTGTCTGTGTGACAGACTTCAGGTCTCCTTTGACGGCCCGCCTCGTAGCTTCTTTGATGGAGTCTGTTGGCCGCTGTAAAGATGGCTGGTGTGACAGGCTGATTGGTATATCGGGCTTGCTGATGTGACAGGCTTACTGGTGTGCCAGGCTGACCGGTGTGACAGGCAGACCGGTGTGACAGTCTGGCCGGTGTGACAAGCTGGTTGGTTGGACAGGCTATTTTGTGTATCAGCAGGCCGGTGTGACGGGATGTGTGGTGTATCAGCAGGCCGGTGTAACAGGCTGTGTAAACCTACGGTTGCTGTGGACGTAAAGCAACACTTCAACAGGCCGTGTAGTGTATCAGCAGGCCGGTGTGACAGGCTGTCGTGTGCGTCAGCAGGCCGGTGTGATAGGCTGTGTGGTGTGAGAGCAGGTCGGTGTGACGGATTGGCTGGGATGAGAGGCGGGCCGGTGTGGCGGATTGGCTGGGTTGAGAGGCGGGCCGGTGTGACAAGCTAACTGGGTTGAGAGGCAGGCCGGTGTCACATGCTGGCTGGGTTGAGAGGCGGGCCGGTGTGACGGGCTGGCTGGGTTGAGAGGCGGGCCGGTGTGACAAGCTGGTTGTGTGAGAGGCGGGCCGGTGTGACAAGTTGGCTGGGTTGAGAGGCGGGCCGGTGTGACAGGCTGGTTGGGTTGAGAGACGGGCCGGTGTGACAGGCTGGCTGGGTGAGAGGCGGGCCGGTGTGAACAAGGGGGGGTTTGGGTTGGGTTGAGAGGCGGGCCGGTGTGACAGGCTGGATGGTGTGAGAGGCGGGCCGGTGTGACAAGCTGGCTGGGTTGAGAGGCGGGCCGGTGTGACAGGCTGGCTTGTATCTAAGACGGCAGGGTAGGGTATTGATTTGCTGATCAGGACAAGCACTGTGTGTACAGCCGTCTTTAAGCGAACTTTCCGACCGCGCGACTCGCACCCCCCCCCCCCCCCCCCCCCCCGCCCCCGCCCCCCCACCATCCCAGGCTTGCCACCCACGCAGTGACAAGTCAAGGGATGCGTGGACATGTGCCGAGCTAACCTCCTTAACCCAGGCCGCACCAGCGGCCCTCGCCCTTCGTCTCCACATCACAGTCCCTCAACTGGGAGCGGCGATAGCTCAGTGGTTACAGCGGGGGGGCTCGTGATCGAAAGATCGAAAGGTCTCGGGTTCGAGTCCCGGCTTCCCTTTTTTTTTTTTTTTGCTGTGCGGTAAGTGCGTGGCACCGACACTTCTTGTAGAAAGTCTGCATCTTCCAGCCAGTCTGCAGTCTTTCAGTCTTCGCTTGGGATTCGAACCCTTTTCCTAAGACGGTGGTAGTGGCGTGAAAGCGGGTGTAGGTTTGCTGAGAACGGTTTGTTAACGATGGCGATAGCGATGGTGGTTGGGGTCTGGTGGGGGGAGGGGCTTTGCGGTTTGTTTCGTGGGAGTCACAAACTGATCCGTGCATAGCATGGGCGTTTACTCGAAACATTATTGCCGCTCCCCCCCCCCCCTCCCGCCCCCTCACCCTCCACATCAAGCCCCCCCACATCCCTCCACCCCACCACCCCCCCTACACACACATTCACACCGCCTATCAACACACACACATCCTCTCTCTCTCTTCTCTCTCTCTCTCTCTCTCTCTCTCTCTCTCCCCACACACCACACACACACACACACACACACACACACACACACACACACACACACACTCCTCTCTCTCTCTCTCTCTCTCTCTCTGTCTCACTCACACACACACACACACACACACACACACACACACACACACACACACACACACACACACACACACACACACACTCTCTCTCTCTCTCTCTCTCTCTGTCTCACTCACACACACACACCAAAACACACACACACACACATTGACACACACCACCACCCACCCCCCACCCCCCCCCCACCCCCCTGACACACACTCGCCGTTATTCTACTCTTTGTAACCGCAGTTCGTTGCTGAGTTGAGTGGTGGGTTCTGTTTATCTCGATGTCAGTGGGCCACTCGGAGTTTGTCAGTCCGTCTGCAGACGCATCATGTACAACACACACTCAAACCACGAGGAGCCAGCGCTAAGATTATACATCGACTAGCGTCCCCGCCTCACGCCTGTGCTGTTATCAAAGACTCTTTCCCAAATCTTGGCTTTTATCTCTAAGAGGGAAGTGCACACGCTCCCTTTCGTTTTGTACGACCGGACCCGCCCTTGGAGGGGCGGCACACGTATGTGAGCAAGACGAAGAATGACTCAATGGATGGCTGGACGGATGCGAGGGCTTGGCTAACTTCACGCAGAGATGTCACCGGAGAAGTAGTAGTGGACCGAAGTCTCAGAAAATTGTACGTGGGTGGGTGGGGGAGAGAGAGAGAGAGGGGGGGGAGAGAGGGGGAGGGGGAGAGAGAGAGAGAGAGAGAGAGAGAGGAGAGAGAGAGAGAGAGAGAGCTCAAACTCGAAAACTTTATTTTACAAGGATTGTAGTTTAAGTTCAGTCAAAATCCTGTCTAACAACTAGTCCTTGCTAAGCTACTGATGAGTAGATATAAAATTACAGGCAATATTTATATACATATAGGCATGAGAGAGAGAGAGAGAGAGAGAGAGAGAGGAGAGAGAGAGAGAGAGAGAGAGAGAGAGAGAGAGAGAGAGAGAGAGAGAGAGAGAGAGAGAGAGAGTATGTGTGTGTATTTTTGCAACGAAATGTGATTGATTAATCAAATACACCACCTCAGCACCCAAAAACAAAGGATAAAATAATTTTTTCCATCCTTAATTTTTTTTAATTTTTTTTTTTAAACAACTCACAACCGAACCCCCGAACACTCAAAGTCAGCAGCCGGTTCAACCCGCGTGCAGGCACTCTTGTCCGACGGAGATAAAATCAGGCCGACAGCAGTTGCTTCCCTTGGTCTGCAAGGCGAGGCGGCGCCGACTTGTGCGTGTCAGGAATGCGAAGCCGGAAGCCTGGAGCTGTGGGCACTGACGGGTGAGGTGGGGGTGGAGGAAGGAAGGGTGGGGGAGGGGGAGAAGGAGGGGCGGTGGAGTCTGGCACTCTAGACAGAGGTAGTTACGGCACCAGAGCCTCACCTGTGTGCCAGCACTAGCAGACCGTGGCGGTAGCTGCCGAGACTGGCACTGAGAGAGAGAGAGGAGGGTGTAGGGGTAGGGAGAGGGGTGGGAGGGGGAGGGGGGGGGGCGGGTAGAGGAAGTCTTCCGTCCGGAACTCAACAGGTAGTTACGGCAGCGGGAGGCACACCTGTGTGCGTGTGCTGTGGCAGACTGGAGATAGCGGCGTGAGTCACGGCCGTGCTGGGTTTTTCCCGGCATGTACGGCCTGCCTCTCCCTCCCTCTCACAGGTGGGCTCCACCCGCCTCTCCCTGTCTCACAGGTGGGCTCCACCCGCCTCTCCCTGTCTCACAGGTGGGCTCCACCCGCCTCTCCCTGTCTCACAGGTACAGGTGGGCTGTACGGCCTGCCCCTCCATGCCCTCCCTGTCTCACAGGTACAGGTGGGCTGTACGGCCTGCCCCTCCATGCTCTCCCTGTCTCACAGGTAGGTGGCTGTACGGCCTGCCCCTCCATGCCCTCCCTGTCTCACAGGACAGGTGGGCTGTACGGCCGTCCTGCCCTCCTGTCTCCTGGGCTGTACGGCCTGCCCCTCCATGCCCTCCCTGTCTCACGGTACAGGTGGGCTGTACGGCCTGCCTCTCCATGCTCTCCCTGTCTCACAGGGGTGGGCCCGCCCCTCCTGCCCTCCCTGTCTCACAGGTGGGCTTCGGCCTGCCCCCATGCTCTCCCTGTCTCACAGGTACAGGTGGGCTGTACGGCCTGCCTCTCCATGCCCTCCCTGTCTCCAAAAGGTGGGCTGTACGGCCTGCCCCTCCATGCTCTCCCTGTCTCACAGGTACAGGTGGGCTGTACGGCCTGCCCCTCCATGCCCTCCCTGTCTCACAGGTACAGGTGGGCTGTACGGCCTGCCTCTCCATGCCCTCCCTGTCTCACGGTACAGGTGGGCTGTACGGCCTGCCTCTCCATGCCCTCCCTGTCTCACAGGTACAGGTGGGCTGTACGGCCTGCCTCTCCATGCCCTCCCTGTCTCACAGGTGGGCTGTACGGCCTGCCTCTCCATGCTCTCCCTGTCTCACAGGTGGGCTGTACGGCCTGCCTCTCCATGCTCTCCCTGTCTCACAGGTGGGCTTGCCAGAGACCGTAACGACTATTAAGGGACGGGAGCTCGTCTTTCACTGACACAGCTCCAGAGCTTTATTACGTCCACAGAGACCGTAGGGACTATTAGGGCCGGATGCCCAGGTCCCCGGTCTCCTCTCTCACACAGGTTCGTTTTGGCGAGAACGTGGACAAACGTCTCTCTCTATCTCTCTCTCTCTCTCTCTCTCTCTCTCTCTCTCTCTCTCTCTCTCTCTCTCTCTCTCTCTCTCTCTTCTCTCCTCCCCTCCCTCCCTCTCTCTCTCTTCTGTCCCTCTGTCCTCTCTCTCTCTCTCTCTCTCTCTCTCTCTCTCTCTTCTCTCTCTCTCTCTCTTCTCCCTCTGTCCTCTCTCTCTCTCTTCCCCCTCTGTCCTCTCTCTCTTCTCCCTCTCTCTCTCTTCTCCCTCCTCCCTCCCTCTCTCTCTTTCTCTTCCCCCCCCCCCTCCCCCCCTCCTCCTCTTCTCCTTCTCCCCCCCCCCCACCACCCCTCTTCTGCCACTGCAGGTCTTCCTCTTCTTCTTCAAATGCAGCTTTACGTCCACAGAGACCGACATGGTTCAGGAGCTGTGTGAGAGTCGAGGTGGACGTCCTGGACTGTCCGTCCTAACGAGCCTTCTGGTTTCCGTGGACGTAAAGATTTATTGCACCGTGCTTCGGCATTGGTCTCAACTTGTCCCTAATATGTCAACTGACATCTGAGGACATAAAGCATCACTTCATCATCATCAACAGAGACCGTAGGGACTGTTGGGGACGGGGAGCCCAGGTCCACCTCCTCTTTCACACAGCTCCTGACCCCTGAGCCACTTCAGGTTCGAGTCCAGTGTTTGCTGTACGCCCACAGAGACCGTAGGGACTGTTGGGGACGGGGAGCCCAGGGCGGGCACCTGGACTTTCACACAGCTGATGAACTCTGTCACTTCAGGTGCCTGTGATGCTACCTTTACAGCAAGTAGCTGGCCTGTCGCATCCTGTTCCTGAGGCACTTCACAGGTACTGCACTTCACGGGTGAAGGAGGTCTTGACGTCATCACCGCCGCTCGTGCAACAAACAGGAAAGGAGGGAGGGGTCGTGGTGGGGGAGGGGGGGGGGCGCAAAAACCTGTTGTTCCCCCCCCCCCCCACCCTCCCCCTTTAAAAAGAAAAAAAATGCGGATGGAGGTGTGCTGCGCTCACCTAGCAGATTCTTTGTTTCACCTCAGCGTGCCTTCTGTCCCACAGGCCGCTGAGTCAAGGCTTCTGTGCCGTCTGTTACAGCCCTGCAAACAGCCCTGACTGTGTTGGAGGACAAAGTTAATGAAGGTGTCTGTGTTGGTGGTCAGTTGAAGGTACCTGTGTTGGAGGACAAAGTTAATGAAGGTGTCTGTGTTGGTGGTCAGTTGAAGGTACCTGTGTTGGAGGACAAAGTTAATGAAGGTGTCTGTGTTGGTGGTCAGATGAAGGTACCTGTGTTGGAGGACAAAGTTAATGAAGGTGTCTGTGTTGGTGGTCAGTTGAAGGTACCTGTGCTGGAGGACAAAGTTAATGAAGGTGTCTGTGTTGGTGGTCGGTACCTGTGTTGGTGGACAAATTTAATGAAGGTGTCTGTGTTGGTGGTCAGTACCTGTGTTGGTGGACAAATTTAATGAAGGTGTCTGTGTTGGTGGTCAGTTGAAGGTACCTGTGTTGAAGGACAAAGTTAATGAAGGTGTCTGTGTTGGTGGTCAGATGAAGGTGTCTGTGTTAGTGGTCAGACGAAGATACCTGTGTTGGTGGTCAAAGGAAGGTATCTGTGTTGGTGGACAAAGTTAATGGAGGTGTCTGTGTTAGTGTCAGATGAAGGAACCTATATCGGTGGACACACACACACACACACACACACACACACACACACACACACACACACACACACACACACACACACACAACACTGAAGGTGTCTGCGTTTGTTGTCAGATGAAAGTACCTGTTTTGGTGGACAAAGTTAATGAAGGTGTCAGTTCAGCCGATTCAAATAGGCGTTCTGCCTGATTCAAATAGGCGTTCTGCTGATTCAAATAGGCGTTCTGCTGATTCAGATAGGAGTTCTGCCGATTCAGATAGGCGTTCTGCTGATTCAGATAGGAGTTCTGCCGATTCAGATAGGAGTTCTGCTGATTCAAATAGGCGTTCTGCTGATTCAAATAGGCGTTCTGCTGATTCAGATAGGCGTTCTGCTGATTCAGATGGGGCGGTTCTGGCTCGGATTCAAATAGGCGTTCTGCTGATTCAATAGGCGTTCTGCTGATTCAGATAGGCGTTCTGCCGATTCAAATAGGCGTTCTGCTGATTCAGATTGGCGTTCTGCTGATTCAGATAGGCGTTCTCCCTGATTCAGATAGGCGTTCTGCCGATTCAGATAGGCGTTCTGCTGATTCAGATAGGCGTTCTGCTGATTCAAATAGGCGTTCTGCCTGATTCAAATAGGCGTTCTGCTGATTCAGATTGGCGTTCTGCCGATTCAGTTAGGCGTTCTGCTCAACCTTTTGTATGTTTTGGTCTTATTTCACAACGCTGGCTATCACCTTTGTGTGAGTTTATTATTATTTATTTGTTTAATTTGCCTGCACGTGTTATGTCCGGATCTCGTGACGAAGCTCAGTGAGCGTGCAAGTGTGGCAGTCAGCTGAGGTTGACATTTTTCAACTTTATTCATTCATTTATTTGCTGTTTTAATTCTTTTTTTTCTCTCTTCGTCGTCGTAGCGGCTGTCGTTTGCCGTGTGCTGTTTTTCACCTCCCGGAGGACACTGCCCTTGACGTGGTTTAACTTATTCCTGCCCGGCGTTGGAGACAACTCACAGCGTTCTACAGTTTTCAGATCCAAACACAGGAAAGGTTCAAAAGAACGCTTATTTATTAAGGCACAAACACACAATCTGCCAACTTGAATTTTGGGCGGTAATCCCCTCTGTCAAGCTACGAAACGACGCCTAAACAACAGTTAAGTGTCACTTAAACAAGAGCTAAGTGACATTTTCAGCCTTATTTATTCATTTTTTTACTGGCTGATCTTTTCCATCGTAACGTCTGACGTTTGTCGTGCGTTGTTTTTGACCTCACTGGCAGACAGTGCCTTTTCAGCCTTATTTGTTCTTTTATTTACTTGTTGATCTCTCTCTCTCTCTCTCTCTCTCTCTCTCTCTCTCTCTCTCTCTCTCTCTCTCTCTCTCTCTCTCTCTCTCTTTATTACACACCAAAAAATAAAACAATTTCTTGGTTTCTAATTATATATATATATATATATATATATATATATATATATATATATATATATATATATATATATATATGCATGTATAGTCTCCCGGTGATTTGAATTATTACTCTTTTGTATTGTTCATAATTATCGATTGGCATTGATTTTCCCATATGATCATATATATATATATATATATTATATATATAATATATATATATATATATATATATATATATTATTATAAGTGTTTGTAACTGTTCCAAGGACAGGTTGAACGACAGGCATTCGTGCCTAAACCTTTATCCTTGTGTAATAAAGTTCGATCAATCAATCAATCAGTCAATCAATCAATCTCTCTCTCTCTCTCTCTGACGTTAAACTTTGTCGTGCATTGTTTTTGACCTCACTGGCGGCCAGTTCCCTTGACGCGGTTTAACCTATTCCTGCCCGGCGTTTAGCGGCCTTGGCGGGTTTCTTGATTTTCTATGTCACTGCACGGTGCAAGCGAGCCATTTCCCTCAGCTAAGGGAAGCTAACTCCTGCTAATGAGCGAGACCTTGAAGAGCCCTGCAAGCAGCCAAGACAGTCGGAAATAACAACCCGCCTCTGGCTCAGAGTAACCCCCCCCCCCCCCCCCACCACCTCCTCCTCCTCCCCGTGCATTCCTGCTACTGCTGATCGGTGACGATAATATCGATGTCTGCTCAGTGTTACAGGGTGTGTTTGTGTGGGTGGCTTCCCCTTTGCTTCCAGTGATGGTCTACTTGTCTGCTTGTCGAGAGTTAGTTAGTTGGTGCTTTGAGCCCAGTCAACCACGCAGGGTTATATCAGGGCTGAGAGAGAGAGAGAGGGGGAGGGGGGGGAGAGAGAGAGAGGGGGGGGGGGGCAGACAGAGACAGAGACAGAGAGGAGTTAGTTGGTGCTTTGAGCCCAGTCAACCACGCAGGGTTATATCAGGGCTGAGAGAGAGAGGGGGGGGGGGGGGGGGGGGGAGAGAGGGGGGGAGAGAGAGGGGGGGCAGACAGAGACAGAGACGAGAGGAGTTAGTTGTGCTTTGAGCCCAGTCAACCACGCAGAGTTATATCAGGGCTGAGAGAAGAGAGGAGAGAGAGAGAGAGGAGAAGGGGAAGAGAGGTGAGAGGAGGGGAGAGGAGAGAGAGGGGGGAGAGAGAGAGAGAGGGGAAAGAAGGAGACAGAAGACAGAGAGAGAGTAGGTTGGTGCTTTGAGCCCAGTCAACCACGCAGGGTTATATCAGGGCTGAGAGAGAGAGGGGGGGGGGGAGGGGAGGGAGGGATGGAGAAGAGAGGGAGGGAGGGAGAAGAGAGAGGGAGGGAGGGAGGGAGAAGAGAGAGGGGGGTGGGAGAAGAGAGAGAGGACACAGGGAGAAGAGAGAGAGCGAGACGTTTGTCCACGTTCTCGCCATTGATTTGTCAGTGTGCGACTTGCTTGGTCAAAACGAAGGACAGGATGCAGTTCCCTTTTGGTGATCATCAAAGTGTTATGGACGCATCATCACACGCCTATGGGCCCATCATCACAGTGTTATGGACCCATCATCACCCTGTTATGGACTGTTATGGACCCATCATCACCCTGTTATGGACCCCCGTCAAATCGACCCTTTGGTTCTTTGTAATGCCCTAGTCAGGTCATTGCACAGTGAGATCTGCCAAGGCGTTTCTCTGACGCAGCAGAGACTGAGGTTCTCTGGTGACACAACAGCACGTGCAAGTGATTGGGAATGACTCTAAAGGGAGGCCACTCACAAAGAATGTTTCCCTCTTTAGTCTGTGCGTCCCCCCCCCCTCCCCCTCCCCCCCAATCATCCACTGTTTAGTCTGGGCCCCGCCCCCCTTCCACTGTTTAGTCTATGTCGCCTCCCTCCCACTGTTTTTTTGTGAGCCCCCCTTGCTCCCCGATCCTAGCCGGTCTCCATTATTACAGGACAATCTCTCTTTCTCTAAAAATAAGGACGTTGAATCAATTTCATCTCTCCTTTTCTCCTTCCTCCCTCCCCCTCCCCTCCTCCTCCTCCTCTCTCCTCCTCTCTCTCTCTCTCTCTCCTCTCTCTCTCTCCCTCTCTCTCTCTCTTTCCCCCCTCTTTCCTCCATTCCTTCTGTCCCTCCCGTCTCTCCATCTGCCTCCTTTTTTTCTGCACACCCCCACCTACCCGCTTTCCCCCGACTGCCCGCCTTTTTCACGCACATTTGTTTACTTCCAAGGCGCTTTCTTTGTCCTGAAGAGAGAGAGAGAGAGAGAGAGAGAGAGAGAGAGAGAGAGAAATGTGTTTGTGTGTGTGTGTGTGTGTGTGTGTGTGTTTTTGTGTGTGTGTATGTGATACAGAGAGAGAGAGAGAGAGAGAGAGGGGGAGAGAGGAGAGAGAGGGAGAGAAAATTGTGTTGTGCGTGTGTGTGTGTGTGTGTGTGTGTGTGTGTGTGTGTGTGTGTGTGTGTGTGTGTGTGTGATGTACGAGGGGGGAGAGAGAAGAGAGAGAAGAGAGAGAGAGAGAGAGAATAAACACCCATTTGTCACGGTGGCAGCCTTTCCCGATAACTTATGACTCTTTGAATGGTCGAGCCTTGCTTCCGTTCCTTTCTCACCGGCACAACCGTATAATTCCTTCACTTCTGAGGTGAGGTGAGGCTGATGTGTGTCAAAAGGATGCAGGAGGTGGGCGGTGTTGGGGATGGGGGTGGGGGTGGGGGGTGGGGGTGGAGGGGAAGGGGGGGGGGGCAATCAGGATGTGGTTTGTTTTTTGTTTGTTCTGCTCACATGTGTTGCAATAACGCGTTTTTGTCGGAAGAGCTTGATCTTTTGCACCGTTTCATCTTTCATGCTTTTCCGTCTTTTGGGACTTCCTTTGACATTATGTTTCTTCCGTTAGCACCCCACACCACCTACCCCCCCCCCCCCCCCCCCCACACACCCCACTTTCATGTGCGACACACACACACACAACACACACACACACACACACACGCACACACACACACACACACAACACACACACACACACACACACACACACACATTCGTGGTTACTTATGACCCTATTTATTATGTATCATATATTACAGCATAAATTATGGGAAATATTTGACGTGCGGGGTCAAGTTAGGTGGGACGAGGGAGGGCACGGGATAAGAAAGGTTAAAAAAAAAAAAAATGAGAGAGAGAAAAGGGTGGGTGGGGGTGGAGAAAGGGTGTGTGAACAGATCGTGGGGTGAAAAAACGTGTACGTACAGATGGAGAGAAAGAGAGACACGGGGAGGGGCGGGGGGGGGGAGGGTTGGAGACTGGTGTGAAACCCGACATCTTGTGCTCATTGTCGCCTTCTAGGGCTCTATGGCGGCTGTGTCAAAGTACCCTTCCCCCCCCCCCCCCCCCCACCCCCCTGTCCCTCCCGCCACCCGCCTCTCAGGTTACCCCAGAAAACTTCAGCGTGCAAGGGCTCTGTGGGCTGGAATGGTTCTTTTGGCCCCGTCAACAATTTTGACAAGCTGTCGGGATTCCAGACCATTGGGCCGGCAGATTTAGGCGGTACTTAGAGTTGTTACTGTTGAAATAATTACTGTGGATGTAGGGGATAGTTATAGAGCTGTTGCTGTTGAAATAGTTACTGTGGATGTAGAGCTGTTGCTGTTGAAATGGTTACTGTGGACGTAGGGGATATTTATAGAGCTGTTGCTGTTGAAATAATTACTGTGGACGTGGGGGATATTTATAGAGCTGTTGCTGTAGAAATAGTTCTGTGGATGTAGAGCTGTTGGTGTTGAAATAGTTACTGTGGATGTAGGGGATAGTTATAGAGCTGTTGCTGTTGAAATAGTTGCTGTGGATGCCGTGAAGATATAGGGTTAGTTCCTGGATGTTAAAATGACGTAAACTCCCAAAGTAAAAGGGTTACTGTCATTTTCTTTTCATGGTACTTTACGTCAACAGAAACCATTAGGCTTATTAGGGACGGGTGAGGGTGGGGGAAGAGGGAGATTATATACTTGTCGCTACACTGTCACCACCAGAATGACCCTTAAGATGGGCAGCGATGAGAGCCCTTTTAATGTATCATTAATTGTGAGGGACAAAGTCACAAGACAGTGTCCACAGACCACAACCTTTTCGAACAGAAAGGAGAGCCGAAGCGGTATCGAACCGAGGTCCTTCCGCTTACCAGCCTAACGCCTTACCGCTGGGCCAAACTGGCTCACGTTACTGTCGTAAAGATGGAAGAAGGAGCTAGGGGTTACTTTGAAAATGGAGTGGTTACTATGGTGATTTGGGGGCTGTCTGTATAACTATATAGGGGTCAGTGTGAAGGCGAAGGCGTCATCATAGAGCTGTAGGGGTTCTGTGAAGACATGGTAGTCACTGTGAAGGTGTGGTAGTTGCGGTGAAGATAGTCACTGTGAAGGTATGGTAGTTACTGTGAAGGTATGGTAGTTGCGGTGAAGATAGTCACTGTGAAGGTAGTTACTGTGAAGGTATGGTAGTTGCGGTGAAGATAGTCACTGTGAAGGTATGGTAGTTGCGGTGAAGATAGTCACTGTGAAGGTATGGTAGTTGCGGTGAAGATAGTCACTGTGAAGGTATGGTAGTTGCGGTGAAGATAGTCACTGTGAAAGTGTGGTAGTTGCGGTGAAGATAGTCACTGTGAAGGTGTGGTAGTTGCGGTGAAGATAGTCACTGTGAAGGTGTGGTAGTTGCGGTGAAGATAGTCACTGTGAAGGTATGGTAGTTGCGGTGAAGATAGCCACTGTGAAGGTATGGTGTTGCGGTGAAGATAGCCACTGTGAAGGTATGGTAGTTG
>JABMCL010003397.1:945000-970000 GCA_018857735.1 Alviniconcha marisindica | reverse complement strand
GGGAGAGAGAGAGAGAGAGAGAGAGAGAGAGAGAGAGAGAGAGAGAGAGAGAGAGAGAGATGCTTGTCACGCAACTGTGCCTCCGTAAGAAAAACGCTCCCTAAATTGCATCCCCTTTTATTTCCGAAAATCATCTTTTATTTGCACAGTGCCCATCCCAACGATCTCCAGGTCGTATGGTCGTACCTATGACATAGAATATTCTGTGTCTGTGGGTTGTACCCCTGACATAGAATATTCTGTGTCTGTGGGTTGTACCCATGACAGAATATTCTGTTTGTGGGTCGTACCCATGACAGAATATTCTGTGTCTGTGGGTTGTACCCATGACAGATAATATTCTGTGTCTGTTGGACGTACCCATGACAGAATAATCTGTCTTTTGTGGGTCGCACCCATGACATAGAATATTCTGTGTCTGTGGGTCGTACACATGTTGTACAATATTCTGTGTCTGCGGGTCGCACCCATGACATAGAATATTCTGTGTCTGTGGGTTGTACCCATGACAGATAATATTCTGTGTCTGTTGGACGTACCCATGACAGAATAATCTGTCTTTTGTGGGTCGCACCCATGACATAGAATATTCTGTGTCTGTGGGTCGTACACATTATGTACAATATTCTGTGTCTGCGGGTCGCACCCATGACATAGAATATTCTGCGTCTGTGGGTCGTACCCATGATGTACAATATTCTGTGTCTATGGGTCGCACCCATGACATAGAATATTCTGCGTCTGTGGGTCGTACCCGTGACGTACAATATTCTGTGTCTGTGGGTCGCACCCATCACATAGAATATTCTGTGTCTGTGGGTCGTACCCATGACATAGAATATTATGTGTCTGTGGGTTGTACCCATGACACAGAATATTCTGTGTCTGTGGGTCGTCCCCATGGTCTAGGCCAAGGCTCCAGGACCCAGCACGTGAATCCAGCCGATAGAGGCAACGCAGGTTGCTGTAATGTAGGTCACACGTTGCGGCGATGCCGCTGGGTTGAGGAGGAAGGGTAGAGAGCGGGACAGGGACATAAAAGGAAGCGGAAGTCAGCACTTACGACTTCATCCGCTGCCGTGGCGATTGATGCAACTGGCTATTAAGGAAACTTGGATCTGGGGCAAGCTTCTAACAAAAACGTATGGAAAATGCTGTGTGTGTGTGTGTGTGTGTGTGTGTGTGTGTGTGTGTGTGTGTGTGTGTGTGTGTGTGAGAGAGAGAGAGAGAGAGAGAGAGAGAGAGAGAGAGAGAGAAGAACTCGAAAACTTTATTTTACAAGGATTGTAGTATAGGTTTAGGCAAAAACCTGCCTAACAACTAGTCCTCGCCGAAGCTAGTGATGAGTAAATATAAAATTACAGGCATCATTTGTATACATATAGGCATGAATGAATGAGTGAGACGTTATACATGAGAATTTCCACACAAAACATAGCGTGTTCACAGCGCCAGATGCACACATGCATACATCACTCTGTTACACATTATGAGCATACAACCAGCAACTGAGGCAGTAGAACATCTGATCAGTTCATATATCTAGTATTGAAAAAGAAAACAGAAGCAGTCAATGCTTATCTTAGAGAGAGAGAGAGAGAGAGAGAGAGAGAGAGAGAGAGAGAGAGAGAGAGAGAGAGAGAACTCAGAACTTTATTACACAAGGATTAAGATTTTAGGCAGTTGCCTATTCTTACAATCTGTCCCTGCTAATCTACATGCCAGTAGGCTACACATAAAACAATAGTAACAACATTGACTACCGGAGTAATGGTGAAAAGGATGATAGTGTCAGGTTGGGAGGAAGAGAAAGAGAGAGAGAGAGTGCGACCGTGCTTGCGCGCGCGCGCGCGCGTGTGTGTGTGTATGTTTTGAGGGAATGGGGGGGGGGGGGGGGAGAGAGAGAAAGGGAATAACAAATCACACCTGCAGAATACTGCACGTGGGGTTTGGCAGTAGTTGGACTGACACACAAGTGCGAATAGACAGGCGTACACTTTGAACAGGTGCCAAAAGTGACTTCGTCGCTAATCATTCAGTACCCTTCCTTATCTTCTTCCTCTTCCTTCTTTCTTTTCAAGACGCAGGCGGACACTGCTGTGTCGGGTAACGTCCCCTGATCTAGCCTCGTTTCCAGTTTCCCGTGGCGATTTACCACAGGTGACGAGTGGTGTAAAAACTTCACCTGACACACCTCTAACTGGTCATGTGCAGTGTCGGTTTTATTCAACAACCTATGATCGTCAGGGAGAATTGCTCCGACACCATTACGCACTGGCAGTATTACTCGTTGTCGTTATTCCTGGTGAGAATGAGCGACTTTGCTGGCTTGAGCATTGAACTGCCCAAATAGGCCCAGCGCCCCCTGGCTAGTGTAGGGGAGATCATTTGCAGCTGACTTGAACTTTGTCAAAGCCCCAAATATGCCCAGCGCCACCAAGCGGGGCGATCCGCAGCTAAGATGATGATGATGAAGTGATGCTTAATGTCCTCAGATGTCAGTTGACATATTAGGGACAAGTTGTGACCAATGCCGAAGCACGGTTCAATAATTCTTTACGTCCACAAAAACCAGAAGGCTCGTTAGGACGGACAGCTCAGGACGGCCACCTCGACTCTCACACAGCTCCTGAACTATGTGACCGCAGCTAAGTCGCCCATTTGCCTTGATATAACCACACTAGTTGACTGGGCGTAAAACACCAATTTACTTACTTACTTACCTGGTGGAAAATAAGCTGATACGGTTGTCATTATTCCTGGTGGGAAATAAAACTCATAGGGTTATCATTGTTCTGGGTGGAAAATGAAACCGATATGGACGGAAACAACGTGACCCATTGTAAGGCCACTCTACCGGCATCAGTAGCCTGAGAGTTCAGTTGATTAAATTGCTTAAGCTTCGTATTTCAACGGCGAAGCACAAAAGACCAACTGACGGATCTACCTAACCCTAACCCAAACCCTGACCCTGAGTGAAATTTCTACCAACAGGTCTACGGCATGATATGTTTGCTTCCAGCAACAGTGGGTTTGTTTTACGTCAGAAGCCCTGATTCAAACGCATAAATGGTTGAGAATGACGCTGTTGATTAGGATAAAACACAACATGCGAATTTTCGGGGTAATCCTCTTTAGCAAGCTGCAAAATGACACTTAAACAACAATTAAACGGTGAAAAACGATGTAAACTTAGATGGGGAGCTAAGCCACTTATCTTTATCAGATGGTTGGTATCTGATGTTGTAACAGTGGATTAAACACAGTTGTGACTTAGTGACTTGTGTTTTGAACTGGTGTAGAAGAATTTTGATTGTGCGCTGTAGTTCCTGTGATGTTAGGCGGACGATAGCGACGGTGTGTTGTTGGCCACTGGCCGTGGACCTACACGTACCCAGTATATATACAGGTCCATGGCACAGGCTTACTCGTGGTTCAGGAGCTGTGTGAGAGTCGAGGTGGCCGTCCCGGGCTGTCCGTCCTAACGAGCCTTCTGGTTTCCGTGGACGTAAAGAATTATTGCACCGTGCTTCGGCATTGGTCACACCTTGTCCCTAATATGTCAGCTGACATCTGAGGACATTAGGCAACACTTCACCACCACCAGGCTTCCTCTTGCCCGGCCTCCCGACCAGTATCTCTCCGGAGACGATCCGGCACAAAACGAGTCTGAGGACGGAACCTGTGAGCCGCGTGAACACTACAAACGTTTATGATGTGACATTAGATAGCACGAAGCTGCAATTAGCAGTTAGTGTCTGGGTGTTGACCGCAACGATGGGGTGGGGATGGGGGGGGGGGGGGGGGAGGGGGGGGGGCGTTGGGGGGGGGGGGAGGGGGGGGTAGGCCACCAGGGGCTATCGCGACGCACGTGACACCGGTCCTAATTATGAGTGTTAGATGGAATGTGCGTAACAATGTATGCATACCATGGGACACAAAGTCCTATCCATGGCGGCTTACTTTTATAGCCGTACACCAGAGACCGACACAGGACCTGTGACAGAGTGCATCATGATAGTTAAGTAGCATAAAATGGTGTGTGTGTGTGTGTGTGTGTGTGTGTGTGTGTGTGTGTGTGTGTGTCTGTGTGTCTGTGTGTGTCTGTGTGTGTCTATCTGTCTCTGCTCTGTGTGTGTGTCTGTGTCTGTGTGTCTGTCTCTGCTTCTGTCTTTCTTTTTTCTCTCACCCTCTCTTTTTTTCGTAGAAGATTTATAGACACAAACCTCTCTTTTGATGAAAGAGATATACAGACACGCACGCAAGCAAAAACGCACGCAAGCAAGCGTCGCACGCACGCACGCACGCACGCACGCACACACACACACACACACACACACACACCACACACACACACACACACACACACACACACACACACACACACACACACACACACACACACACACACTCACTTAGTTGATACTTACTGACAGTGTGAGGGAAATATGCATTGTCTGTACCAACGGTCTTATGAACGGTATTTATTTTGAATGCAAGCGCTTTGCATTATTGAACGACACAAGTTTTGGTTGATTTGGCCCTTTCTGGCCTGCACTGAGGCCCAGTCTGCTGTGTATCATTGGCGGGAGCTGCCACAAGTACCGTTTTTGTCGCGACAAAACACGTCTTTTGTCGCGACGAAAGTATGCTTGTCGCGACAAAACTTTTTTGTCCTCAGACTTTTGTCCTCAGACTGGTGGCGCAGGTTTCTCTGAAGGCGGTTTAACCCTTACCCTGCTAAAGAATACGTACTGGTGGTGCAGTTGTCTCTGAAGGCGGTTTAACCCTTACCCTGCTAAAGAATACGTACTGGTGGTGCAGTTGTCTCTGAAGGCGGTTTAACCCTTACCCTGCTAAAGAATACGTACTGGTGGTGCAATTGTCTCTGAAGGCGGTTTAACCCTTACCCTGCTAAAGAATACGTACTGGTGGTGCAGTTGTCTCTGAAGGCGGTTTAACCCTTACCCTGCTAAAGAATACGTATTGGTGGTGCAATTGTCTCTGAAGGCGGTTTAACCCTTACCCTGCTAAAGAATACGTATTGGAGGTGCAGTCGTCTCTGAAGGCGGTTTAACCCTTACCCTGCAAAAGAATACGTACTGGTGGTGCAGTTGTCTCTGAAGGGCTTACCTTGCCCTCCAGAAGAATATGTTGTAATGGTGGTGCAGGTTTTTCTGAAGGCGGTTTAAAAAACAAAAACACTCTTGCCCTGCAGAAGAATAAGTGATTATGGTGCAGGTTTTTCTTAGCGAAAACTGTTTAACACTTGCCCTGCAGAAGAATATGTACTGGTGGTGAAGGTTTGTCTAAAGACAGTTTAAGCCAGTTTAAACCTTGCCCTGTAGAATATGTACTGGTGGTGAAGGTTTGTCTGAAGACAGTTTAAGCCAGTTTAAACCTTCCCTGTAGAATATGTACTGATGGTGAAGGTTTGTCTGAAGACAGTTTAAGCCAGTTTAAACCTTGCCCTGTAGAAAAATATGTACTGGTGGTGAAGGTTTGTCTGAAGACAGTTTAAGCCAGTTTAAACCTTGCCCTGTAGAAAAATATGTACTGATGGTGAAGGTTTGTCTGAAGACAGTTTAAGCCAGTTTAAACCTTGCCCTGTAGAATAATATGTACTGGTGGTGCAGGTTTCTCTGAAGACGGTCGCCCAGCACATGCAGCTTTTCCAGAAACCTTCATTTTCCAGAATTTGTTCCGAGCCTGAAACATTGGAGTGCAATTAAGACACAGCACACATGGCGTCCTTTGTTACCTCAAAAAACAAACGAAAAACAAACGGGAAACACTTTGACGAGGGTGTCATTTATTATTATTATTATTATTATTATTATTAAGTAAGTAAGTAAACATGGTGCTTAACGTCCACAGAAACCGTACGGCTTATTAGGGACGGGGAGAAGGGGGAAGGGGGTATGGAGGTAGGGGAAGAGGGAGATTATATACCTATCGCTACACTGTCACCACCAGAATGACTTCTGCATTAAGCCGATGGGCAGCGATGAAAGCCATTTTAATGTTTCAGTAGGAAGTGATGGACAAAGTCACAGGACAGTGTCCACAAACCACAACCTTTTTGAAGAGAAAGGAGAGCCAAAGCGGTATCGAACCGAGGTCCTTCCGCTTACCAGCCTAACGCCTTACCGCTAGGCCAGACCGGCTCAGGTTATTATTATTATTATTGATCGCTTTTATATAGCGCTAGTCTCCGCTCTCGAGCAGACTCGCTGCGCTCTTGTCGCGTGCGGTTCTGAATGATTGATCGATTCAGTGTTGCTTTACGTGCACAGAAACCATGAGGGCTTATTAGGGACGGGGAGCTCGGGACGGCCACCTCGACATTCACACAGCCCCTGAGCTCTGTTTTGAATGAGTAACTGCAGCCATTATTTGGGACGTTCTCGGGGCAGTGACTGGGTCAGTTGTTTTACTTTCTGAGCCGACTGACTTAATTGTGTGAGTCGAGTCCGTATTTCTTTCCTCCCATGAACTGAAAAACGGCACCGTGACCTGTCGTCTTTAAATCCCCCTGAACCCGTGTCTAAACTGGTGCATAGACAGATGTGGCAGAGGAGAAATGGCGCGCTGTGTATGCCTCAAATGCCTTTCTTAGCCCCCTCATCTCTCCCTCTTCGTTTTCCCGCTTGTCACGCTGTTGGTGCACTGGAGGCGGGGGTTGGGAGGTGGGGGGGGGGGGGGGGGGTCCGAAGATGAAGGGGAGACGACTGAGGCGCGGTGTGGACGCTTTGCTGTGCGGTGTTTGTCTCGTGTCAAGTCGCCCAGACAGAGCTCTGACGCTGCTAAATAATACAGTACACAAAATTAGACACTGTTTTGGAGAGAAAAACTTCAACTATGTCATTGTACAGAATTAGAAAGCAATATTTTGACGAAGTTTTCTTAACACTCACAGGTAGCCCCATTCTCTCTCTGTCTGTCTGTCTGTCTGTCTGTCTGTCTGTCTGTCTGTCTGTCGTCTCTCTCTCTCTCTCTCTCTCTCTCTCTCTCTCTCTCTCTCTCTCTCTCTCTCTCTCTCTCTCTCTCTCTATATATATATATATATATATATTAGGTCTATCAGCGAGGCAGTAGAGGCATTTTTGTGGGCGTTGTCTGTAGAGATGTTTGGGTGGGCGTTGACAACTGACAGAGACTGAGGTGCCAGTGGGTGTTGTCTATTGAGATCTTTCAACGAATGGATGTTGTGTATAGAGATTTTTCAGCAAGTGAGTTGTATATAGGGATGTGACAGTGGGTGTTGTGTATAGAGATGTTTCAGCAAGTGAGTTGTGTATAGGGATGTGACAGTGGGTGTTGTGTATAGAGATGTTTCAGCAAGTGGGTGTTGTCTATAGGGATGTGACAGTGGGTGTTGAGTATAGAGATGTTTCTGCAAGTGGGTGTTGTCTATAGGGATGTGACAGTGGGTGCTGTCTGTTGAGATGTTTCAGCAAGTGGGTGTTGTCTATAGGGATGTGACAGTGGGTGTTGTCTATAGGGATATGACAGTGGGTGTTGTCTATTGAGATCTTTCAACAAGTGGGTGTTGTGTATAGAGATGTTTCAGCAAGTGGGTGTTGTTTATAGGGATGTGACAGTGGGTGTTGTCTATTGAGATCTTTCAACGAGTGGGTGTTGTGTATAGAGATGTTTCAGCAAGTGAGTTGTGTATAGGGATGTGACAGTGGGTGTTGTGTATAGGGATGTGACAGTGGGTGTTGGTGTATAGAGACGTTTCAGCAAGTGGGTGTTGTCTATAGAGATGAGACAGTGGGTGTTGCCTATTGAGATCTTTCAGCAAGTGGGTGTTGTGTATAGAGATGTTTCAGCAAGAGTTGTGTATAGGGATGTGACAGTGGGCGACGTTTGCAGTGATGATTCGGTGGCGTGCTGTTACTTTGGTCTGTCGCGGAATGGAAGTAAAGTTGTCATTTTGACAAAGTGAGACTTTGCTTTTACTTTTCTTTTTTTTCTGAGGGGGACAACTTCTTCTTGAGGTTAGTACAGTTATGGTCTGTGAAGCCAGGATCGGGCACAGAAAATTACCCCCCTTTGACCAGCAACTCTCATGAATTTGGTCCTCCGACACACGCAAGAGTGAACTGTGGTAAAGTGGTTCACAGTGAGCTGTACCGCTGTGCTGTATTGAAAATCGCGCGAAGTAAGGGCGGAGTGTACGTGGACAAAGTTAACAGTTGTCTTCGCGTGAACGATCAAAGGCTGCTGGCGGCTTCACGTTGCTCACTTTTCGCTGTGGAGGCAGTTCCCAACCTCCAGACCGAGTGACTGCCAAAAATAACCCGCCCTGTCTTCGCTAGAGTGGGACCTACTGTTTTGTCTGGTCTGTACATTTACTTATGGTGGTGTTGGTGGTGGTCGGGTTGGTGATGGGGGGTAGTGGGGGCGGGCGGGGGGGGGGTGGGGCGCGCAGGGGCAGGATTCACTTTTTAAGGTCAGGATGTTTTGAGTTCTAAGTCTGCAGCTACAAGCACTGATAGGAGAAGAAGGAGAAAAGAAGAAGGGGGGGGGGAGAAAAAAGCTGGCGGCAAAAGTCGCAGGGGGGGGGGGGATGCCTGTTACCCCCTCCCCCAAGTGAAGCAGTTTCCCGGCTTTCACGGCGTCGGGTTTCTGTAGACTGGGAGAGTTGTCTCCCCTCCGAGAAGCGGAAAGGAGATCGGGTGAATTAGCTCCAAAAACAAACACGTGGTGGCGCTGTTGTTTGTTGTTGCCGACTGGTGGTGGTGGTGATTACCTCGTGCAGACTCCGCGCCGGTTTTTGGCCGGCGCTAGAACACCGCCAACGTCACAATATTTTTCTTCCAAATCCCCACCGGCTGATTATATCACAGTCTTGCTTTCCCGCAGATACTGTGCACGTAAAATGGCTCGCTAGAATAAGGACGGCCACTTCTGGTGGCTTGCCTTTTAATTAAGGCACGAGTTTCTGCCGACTCAACATTTGCGCCGACTTGTCGGTTTCTGTTTCGTCTGCGTGCGCACAGTGAACTCACTGCACCGACGCGGTGTCACGAAACAGCTCCACGTGATGTCCACCTGCCTTCAGTTTAAAGGTGTGAATAAGTCTTTGGTCACTTAACCCGTAGTGCCTGTCGGGGCAAATCCTTTTGGTTTAAACGAGAATTTATTCAAGACCTAATAAGTAAGTAAGTAAGTAAGTAAGTTGGTGTTTTACGCCCAGTCAACCGGTGCGGTTATATCAGGGCGATTCAAGACCAAATAAGTAAGTAAGTAAGTTGGTGTTTTACGCCCAGTCAACCGGTGCGGTTATATCAGGGCGATTCAAGACCAAATAAGTAAGTAAGTAAGTTGGTGTTTTACGCCCAGTGAACCGGTGCGGTTATATCAGGGCGATTCAAGACCAAATAAGTAAGTAAGTAAGTTGGTGTTTTACGCCCAGTCAACCGTGCGGTTATATCAGGGCGATTCAAGACCAAATAAGTAAGTAAGTAAGTTGGTGTTTTACGCCCAGTCAACCGGTGCGGTTATATCAGGGCGATTCAAGACCAAATAAGTAAGTAAGTAAGTTGGTGTTTTACGCCCAGTCAACCGGTGCGGTTATATCAGGGCGATTCAAGACCAAATAAAGAGACAATGGATCGTGATGGGGTCACCAACAAGCTTGCTGCCTATTGGCGGTCAGCTCATCTACATAATAGTTGGAGAAACACACACACACACACACACACACACACACACACACACACACACACACACACACACACACACATACACACACACACACACACAACACACATCGACACACACACACACACACACACACACACACACACACACACACACACCACACACACACACACACACCAAACACCACACACACACACACACACACACACACACACACACACAAACACACACACACACTCATAGCACACACACACACACCACAACACACACACACACACACACACACACACACACACACACACACACACACACACACACACGCATACACACACACACACACCACACACACACACACACACACACACACACACACACACACAACACACACAACAACAACAACAACAAAACAAACAAACAAAAACGCAAATATAATTATGGCATACGAACAGTTTCACGAAGCTAACAATAAATGAGACATAACAAAAACCAAGAGGAAGCATAGAAACAAACAAAAACAACAGCTAAACAAAAACGCACAAGAATACAAACAGCCAAAACAAACTGTAGGGGGAAAAAAAACTAGAAAAACTAACAAACAATGTCAGGTAGATAGATTGGCTGGCGGCAAATCCTTTTCGGGGAGCCAGCATTCTCAAGAATGTTTCGTGCACAGGTAGATGATGTAAAAAAAAATTATTTAAAAAAAGTACACAGAAAAATGAGGAATTTTGGTTGGAATAATGCCATGTTCATTTTATATCGAATTAAGAAAGCGATATGTTTTTGATGCGCTCAGTGGCCGTATTCGCGTGGTGTATGCAAACAACGCCACGGTGTAAAACATCAACGGTGCATCGGTATGCGTTAGTCCGGCAGAGACGCTGTGTCATTTACAGAACTCTTTTTCTAAAATCGACATGAAGTCAGCGCAGCGTGTTAAGACAGAATCCTTCATTTTTTATTTTTTTTAAATATGTTATTTATTGATTGTTGAAACGGTGTTCCTTAAGAGACAGTCTGCATGGAATTGATTGGTTGTTGGAGCTTAACGTCCACAGAGACCACATACGGTCTATCAGGGACGGGGAAAGGAGGGGTCGGGTACCTATGGACAGCTGGTCCCTAGCGCTCAGACCAGCAAAGACCGAAGAGACCGTCCGCCACATCCAGAACAATAGATGTTAAGAAGGTGGCGACCCGCCAGTGGGAAGCAACGTGTGTACCCCGCACCTGGCTATTTCAACAGCTGTGCGGAACAGTAGTAGTGACTGGGTGTTTTACGCCAAAGTAAACATGGTGCTTAACGTCCACAGAAACCATAAGGCTTATTAGGGACGGGGAGAAGGGGGGAGGGGGTACGGAGGTGGGGGGAGAGATAGATTATACACCTATCGCTACACTGTCACCACCAGAATGACTTCTGCATTAAGATGGGCAGCGATGAGAGCCATTTTAATGTTTCAGTAGGAAATGATGGACAAAGTCACAAGACAGTGTCCACAAACCACAACCTTTTTGAAGAGAAAGGAGAGCCGAAGCGGTACCGAACCGAGGTCCTTCCGCTTACCATCCTGACGCCTTACCGCTTGGCCAAACCGGCTTACAAGTTCTACGCCCAGTCAACCATTGAATCAGACCTTTGCCCGGGTTAATAAGCTGGTTTCTGTGGACGTTAAGCACCATGTTTACTTACAGAGTCCCGCATAGTTCAGGAGCTGTGTGAGAGTCGAGGTGGACGTCCTGGACTGTCCGTCCTAACGAGCCTTCTGGTTTCCGTGGACGTAAAGATTGATTGAACCATGCTTCGGCATTGGTCACAGCTTGTCCCTAATATGTCAGCCGACATCTGAGGACATAAAGCATCACTTCATTAACAAGTCCCAAAGACAGAGTCCGGAGAAGCAGCTAACGAAGGATACTTTAGGCTTCTCCGGTGTTCTGAGTACTTTGTCTTCTTGTCTTGTTCGTTCTTTGCGCTTCTGGGTTAAAAACAAACGAAACGGAAACCGGGGTTCTGCCAACGGGTGAGAAGGTTCTGCAGGTACTGACGCGTGGTGTGTGTGTGTGTATGTGCGCGCGCGCGCGCGCCATGGTGTGTGTGTGTGTGTGTGTGCGTGCGTGCGTGCGTGTGTGTGTTTGTGTGTGCGCGCGCGCCATGGTGTGTGCGTGTGTGTGTGCGCGTGCGTGCGTGTGTGTGTTTGTGTGTGCGCGCGCGCGCCATGGTGTGTTTGTGCGCGCGCGTGCGCGTGCGTGTGTGTGTGTGTGTGTGTGTGTGTGTGTGTGTGTGTGTGTGTGTGTTGCGTGCTGGTCATTTTATTATTTATTTTCTTCATACGGAATTCTTTGTTTTCTTCCTCTTCTCCTTCTTCTTTTCCTTTTTTTTTTTGGTAACGAAATAGTCGTTAGGGAATTTTGCCAACCGGCCACCTGCACGGAACTGGCTCACAAGAAAAAGAAAGAAAAAATGAAAAAAAAAGGAAAATGAGCTCATTTTCTCCGTCCAGGTGCTTGAGGCGTTATCAGCAATGTCTCCCTTGGTTAGATTGGAAAATAGACGGACGGAGCCGGAATCCGCATCGGGTCTGTTGAACTGGCCCTTCAGAGATGAGCCAGCTTTCACCCAATGTGTGTGGACTGATGACACCTAGCCAGCATTCAGCCAATCGCAACCATCGTCAGATTGGAAGATAATTGGTCCGTGTCTGGGGGCGAGTTCATCAGGCTGATCATTCTTGCGCGCAGGTGGAAATCTCCCATTCATGAGTGAATCGGTCTGTGGACACTGTCTTGTGATTTTGTCTCTCACAGTCAATGAAACAGTGAAATGACTCTCATCGCTGCCCATCTTAATGCAGGAGTCATTCTGGTGGTGACAGTGTAGCGTTAGATATCGTCTCCCTCTTTACCCATCTAGTCCTGGGATCACTCCCCCCCCCCCCCCCCCCCCCACCCCCGCCTCCTCCTGTACCCCTTCGGAGACAATTCGACGTTAAACAAGTTTAATTTGAAAATCCCATGCATTATGGCGGTTGCAGCTGCAGACAGCTGCCGCTGTAAATGGCACGTTTGCAGCCGTAAATAAATCTGTACTTGCGGCTGCAAACAGGCCCTTTGCCACGACACAGCTGCCTCCTGTTTTTGCACGACCAGACAGCTAGATAGGGAATTGATTTGGAACGCCCAGTCATCCATGACGATTATGATTGTTGAGGCGAACTGGAGAAGCTTGCACAGATGGCAGCCGCCGCGGAGCGGACGTGACGTTGTGCATGACGTCACAGCTGCTTTCGCAGCGGCAAAGTGGCTGATGGTTTAGCAGCTGCGAAAACGTGAGTCAGTTTTGTCGTTGCAATGTTGATTTTGTAGGTGCCAAACTGCCCCCCGTCCCCCTACCTCCCCCCTTTTTTTCTCCTTTTTTTTCTTCTCCCCTCTCCGTGTAGCTGGAGAGATAAGATAAGATAATACTTTATTACACAGGGATAAAGATTTAAGCACGTGTCGGCTTTTTTACAAATCTGTCCCTGATGACAAACACAGCAACACTCAATACATCAAACAAGAATTCCATTAAATACGCTAGAGAAAAAACGATTTAAAAAACAAAACAAAACTAATTTCTGTCTAAAACATCACATCATACGAACAGAGCAATAATAAGGCAAAGTAAGACCAATTCAAAACAATTTTTAGGAGAGAGAGAGAGAGAGAGAGAGAGAGAGAGAAAAGGGGGGGCAAAACATATTAACGAATAATGGAAAGCGACAGAATAGTGGCTATCTCACTATCTACGTATAAAACAAGATCACATCTAACAGGATTGGAAGTAAGTAAACATGGTGCTTAACGTCCACAGAAACCGTAAGGCTTATTAGGGACGGGGAGATGGGAAGGGGGTATGGAGGTGGGGGGAGAGGGAGATTATATACCTATCGCTACACTGTCACCACCAGAATGATTCCTGCATTAAGATGGGCAGCGATGAGAGCCATTTTAATGTTTCAGTAGGAAGTGATGGACAAAGTCACAGACAGTGTCCACAAACCACAACCTTTTTGAAGAGAAAGGAGAGCCGAAGCGGTATCGAACCGAGGTCCTTCCGCTTACCAGCCTAACGCCTTACCGCTAGGCCAAACCGGCTCACGGATTGGAAGCTAAGCAATGGCGCATTATACACGTGAGGGGAGAGAGAGAGAGAGAGAGAGAGAGAGAGAGAGAGAGAGAGAGGGAGTAATTAACGAAGTTTAAGTTGATGCCACTGCAGTGTTCACGCTTGAAGCGCAAAATAGGTGTCGACAGCTGCAGACGCGCATTTTGCAGTGGCGGCGGCAGTCCTGCAGTTACGGCTGCAACTGCGGAATTGTGGCAGCGACGGCCAGCCATACTGCAGCCGGGGTGAGAGCGTGGCGGGGGTCAGGCGGGTGCGCAGGGGGGTGATCACGGTGTCCACCGCCCAGGTGAACCAACAGTTGATAATCAGCACAGCGAGCGGACAGGGAAGAGACGGCGCCGTTGTTTGAGGATCTCCTCTTGAGCCAAAGCTAACACATCTTGGATAATTCCCGTCTTCCACCTCCTCGGCCGGGCCACGCCGACCCACAGGGAAGGGCGACGGGGTGTTTGAGGGGAGGGAGGGGGGGGGGGGTGGGGGGGGATGGCGGTAAGCAACATGAGCCGGTTTGGCCCAGCGGTAAGGCGTTAAGCCCGTTCTTTTTAATTTGGGCGAATGTTTGTTCGCCGAACATACTTCGGACAGTTCGACGAACTATGATTCGTTTCTTAATTGGACTTTTAGTTCGCCGAACATGGTTCGGACAGTCCAAACTTGGCTTCGTTCTCAACTGGCTTGTAATGAGATGCAAGCTTCGGCCCGAACTTGCGGCAGACGCGCAGCAGACTGCATGATCGAAAATGTAGGCTAAAGTCAAGTCAAGTCAAGTCAATATACTTTCATCATCCTCACAGGGTAATTCAACTAACTACTATCTCATTCTGGGTCTCCGAGACAAGGCTGCGCCTCCCGCAAGTCAACAAATAAACAAATTCCCTCCGAAGCGAGTGGAAAACCTAGCGACACCGTCATCCATTTTTTTTTTTTTTTTTTTTTTAAATTTATCCACAGGAGAGCTGTGTTCTCAGCCAATCAGGATGCAATGATCGTCGAATAGGGCGAATGTTCCCAGAACATGTTGAGCGAAGCTTTTGGACCCCGAATATAGCTTCGACGAATACTTCCAACTAGGCTCGCGAAGAAAAGTTGGCCCAATTAAGAACCAACTAGCTTCGCCGAATACTTCCAACTCGGTTCGCGGAGAAACATTCGCCCAATTAAGAACGGGCTTTAGGCTGGGAAGCGGACGACGTCGGTTCGAGTCCTCGCTTCGGTTGTCCTTTGTTCTCAAAGGTTGTGGTTTGTGGACAATGTCTTGTGACTTTGCCCCTCACAGTTAATCAAACATTAAAATGGTTCATCGCTGCCCATCGTAATGCAACAGTTCACTGGTATTCCGAGTACAGTGTAAAAACAACGACTGTTACCAATAACAATCAGCCACAGGTCTTGTAGTAAACTGAACTACAACAGCGTAAAGCAAATAGAAAAACAAGAACAACAAAACGACAACCATGACATCCATCACGACATCCATCACCACCACCAACGACGACATCCATCACCACCACCAACCACGATATCCATCACGACATCCATCACCACCACCAACCACGACATCCATTCCATCATAACCACCAACCACAACATCCATCACGACATCCATCATCACCACCAACCACGACACCACCACCAACCACGACATCCATCAACACCACCAACCACATCCATCAACACCACCAACCACGACATCCATCACCACCACCAACCACGACATCCCTCACGACATCCATCACCACCACCAACCACGACATCCATCACGACCACCGACCACGACATTTATCACGACATCCATCACCACCACCAACCACGACATCCATCAGCACCACAAACAGTGACAGTAGGTGTGTGAAAAAGGAATCTTACTCTTGTAGCTCAGTAAAAGTCCACGCCTCTCTTTCTTTTTGCAAATGTGTGCGCGTCTTTTTGGTCTTCAGTTGTTGTTTTTAATTATTTTTGTTTGTTTGTTTGATGCACACCAACGTTTAAGCTTTCTAAAGCTGATTCTAAATTGCGTGCGTGCGTGCGTGCGTGCGTGCGTGTGTGTGTGCGTATGTATACAACAGCAGCGAAACACTGAGGAGTCGCTGCTTGGTGAGACACCGAAAAGTTGCTTATCGTTCAGTCCTGAACACCGCCTCCATCCCCCAGTGGTTAAAAACCACTTACCGGCTTTGTTGTCCTTTCTTTTCTTTTTCTCTCTCTCTCTCTCCTTCTTTCTTTCTTTCTTCGGTTGGTGTTAAAGCTCCAGACACAAATGTGCGAGTCTGGCCGGTTTCAGCTCCGGCAGCTGTTGCCTCCCCTCGTCTGCTTCTTGCATCATCCGCCAGGGGTCAGGCCCGGGGAAAGGGTCGGGTCGTAAATTGGATGTAGGTGACAGCAATGAGACCTGCAGCCCCGGCACAGCGCCCGCAGACTCTGTTCTTCACCCCCCCCCCCTCCCCTTACGCACACACACGCACGTACGCACGCACGCATGCACGCACACACACACACACAGCGCCCGCAGACTTCCCCCCCTTCTTTGCACAACACGATCGCACGCACCACACGCACACACACGTCATTCTTCACCTTCCTCTCTCTCTCTCTCTCTCTCTCTCTCTCTCTCTCTCTCTCTCTCCTCTCTCTCTCTCTCCTCACACACACACACACACACACACACGCAGTGCTCATCGTGCGGCCCGCCACACACACACACACACACACACACACACACACACACACCCAGCACAGAACACATCACACAACACCCATCTCACACACCACACACACCCACACACACTACACAACACACACACACACACACACACACACACACACACACACACACACACACACACACACACACACCACACACACACACACACACACACACACACACACACACACACACACACACCACACACACATCACACACACACTACACCACACACACACACACACATTCTCACACACACACACACACACACACACACACACACACACCACAGCGCTCCACTCCATCTTTCCCACCATCCCCCCCCCCCACACACAGTGCAGTATTGCGAAGGCAACAGGCGGCGCTTTCATTTTATTTTTTTGTGTTTACTCTGGGACAGTTGCACAGGCAGTCCACGCTGCTGAGAATTTGTGTTTACTGTGGGCCAGTTCCACAGGCAGTCCACGATGCTGATAACTCACAGCCACCGAAGGCTCACTCTTTTAATCCCTGGCTTGCTCAGAATATAGCCGTACATGCTTCGCCGACTGCCAGGACGCTTGTCTTTCTGATTTATGTATTCCCGGTTCATATATCTTCATTTTTTCCCCTCTAAATTCCTTTCCAACATAAGTTGAGTTGTGACGTCAGACCTTTCGCTTGTGGTTTGATGACGTGGGTTTCCCTCTGATGCATTCTTCATGGCCCACTGGGCGTTACATGCCAGGACCCCACCTTCTTGCCTTTTCCCCTCATTCTCTCTCTCTGTGCCCCCCCCACACACACACATCTACTCCCTCTCTCTGCTTACTTCCGCTGCATTCCATCCCAGTTCTGACTGAAATTAAACTGGTCACGGGGAGTGGTGAATGCAGGCTAGACCCCCTCCCCTTTCCCCCCCTCCCCCCCCCACCCCCAGTCCCCCCGTCCCCGATCCATCTTTCTTCCGTTACTGTTCATCCCCGTTGTGACTGGAATTGAACTGGTCACGGGGAGTGGTGGATGCAGGCTAGACTCCCCGCCCCCCCTACTCCCCCCTCCTCTTCTTACCCCCTTCCTACGCTGCCCCCCCCCAAGTCCCCCCTCATCCCCCCATCCTGCTTTCTTCCGTTTCATTCCATCTTCGTTGTGATTGAAATTGAACTGGTCACAGAGCGAGATGGATGCGGGCTAGACTCCCAGAGTCGGTGGAATCGATCCTACAGGTCACCTGCCGCCAGCCAAGACTGACTTTGTACCGCAGCTCTGCCTTGGCTGTGTGGAGGTGGCAGCGGGGCTGTGCCGTCTCACTCACCCTAGTCTAAACACTGATGTTTGCTTGTGATCTGCTGATTGGTGTTTCACCCTTGTGTGATCCTCTGTGGTTGACTGGGCTTGTACTTTGGTGATTGGTGCTTCACCCTTGTGTGATCCTCTGTGGTTGACTGGGCTTGTACTTTGGTGATTGGTGCTTCACCCTTGTGTGATCCTCTGTGGTTGACTGGGCTTGTACTTTGGTGATTGGTGTTTCACCCTTGTGTGATCCTCTGTGGTTGACTGGGCTTGTACTTTGGTGATTGGTGTTTCACCCTTGTGTGATCCTCTGTGGTTGACTGGGCTTGTACTTTGGTGATTGGTGTTTCACCCTTGTGTGATCCTCTGTGGTTGACTGGGCTTGTACTTTGGTGATTGGTGTTTCACCCTTGTGTGATCCTCTGTGGTTGACTGAGGGAGGGAGGGAGGCAGGAAGGAAGGAAGGAAGGGAGGGAGGGAGGTAGGGAGGAAGGAAGGAAGAGAGGGAGGGAGGAAGGAAGGAAAGGGGGGAGGGAGGAAGGAAGGAAGGGAGGGAAGGAAGGGAGGGAGGAAGGAGGGAAGGAAGGGAGGGAAGGGAGGGAGGGAGGAAGGAAGGAAGGAAGGGAGGGAGGGAGGAAGGAAGGGAGGAAGGAAGGAAGGGAGGGAGGGAGGGGGAAGGAAGGAAGGGAAGGAAGGAAGGAAGGAAGGAAGGAAGGAAGGAAGGAAGGAAGGAAGGAAGGAAAAGGTGCATTGTGATTTGTGTTTCACCCTTGTGTGATCCTCTGTGGTTGACTGGGCTTGTGATTTGGTGATTGGTGTTTCACCCATGTATGATCCTCTGTGGCTGACTGGACGTTGAATATCAAGGATGATTCAGTCAGTTCTTTTTCTTCGTGCATCTGGCCATGCCGTCTCACACACCCCAGTCTAAACAGTGTTGTTTACTTGTGATTTGGTGATTGGTGTTTCACCCTTGTGTGACGTCTGTGGTCTGTGGTTGACTGGACGTTGAATATCAAGGATGAATCGGTCATTTCTGTTGCTTCGTGCGTCGTTACGACCGCGGCCGAAGGACTCCCAAGTGACTGTGGGACCTGCAGTGGCATGCAGGGACCGCGATTCCGCCCACCTGTTCAGCAACGTCGCCAGATTAGGTGGATATGGAACGCGATACCACCGGTCACAAGCTTTGCCACGAAGGGACGGGGAAGACAGGAAGGAAGGGAGGGAGGGAGTGAGGAAGGGAGTGAGGGAGTGAGGGAGGAAGGAAGTGAGGAAGGGAGGGAGGAAGGAAGGAAGGATGGAAGGAAGGAAGGGAGGGAGGAAGGGAGGGAGGGAGGGAGGAAGGAAGGAAGGGAGGGAGGGAGGGAGGAAGGAAGGAAAGGATGGAGGGAAGAAGGAAGGAAGGAAGGAAAGGAGGGAGGGAAGAAGGAAGGGAGGGAGGAAGGAAGGGAGGGAGGGAGGAAGGAAGGAAGGGACTGGGACGAAGGAAAGAAGGAAGGAAGGAATGAAAAGGTGCAAGCAGACCCTTTTGTGCGCCGACCTTGCAACGTGGTTGAAAAACGTAATAAACTGATAACGTGATGCGGGTTGCCGTCATACTTTGATAACGTGCGTACTCCTTGTCGCCCTGACTCCAAGCAGGCCACGCGGCGGGGTACCGCGGACGCAGAAATTAGGGTCCCCAGTCTGTCGCCCAGAGTTGGCAAGAGTTCCGTCTTTGACGTCTGAGTTCTTTCCAATATAGCTGATAGGGTGATACCGGAAATGTGGCGGGCTCGGAGAGAGAGAGAGAGAGAGAGAGCAGAGAGAGACAGAGACAGAGACAGACAGACAGACAGACAGACAGACAGACCGACCGACCGACCGACCGACCGACCGACCGACCGACCGACAGACAGACAGACACACACAGACACACAGAGACACACAGAGAGAGACAGAGAAAGAGACAGACAGACAGACAGAGTGTGAGAGACAGAGACACAGAGAGACGCACAGACAGACAGACAGACAGACACACACAGACAGACAGACAGAGAAAAAGAATCTGCGCCTGTCTCGGAGATATTTCGCGAAACGCATCCCTTGTTGGTTAAACTTGTTTGACACCGAGTAGTCTCCTTAGAGATACTGGCGGTGACCGAGATCCCAGGAGATGGGGGAAGGGGCAGCCACACCTAACACTACACCGTCACCACCAGAATAAGAATAATAATGTACATTTATCATGCGCTCATCAACGCCCTGAGCGCTCGCATGATACATATTAACCTACATATGATATTCTATACACATGTAGAGCATAGTCCTACCAAAACAATTTACATAAAGTATTATTTAAAAAAAACATTAAAAAAAACACACGAATCGAATCGAGAATGACTCCTGCATTAAGATGGGCAGCGATGAGAGCCATTTTAGTGTTTCATGAATTGTGAGGGACAAAGTCACAAAGACAGCGTCCACAGACCACAACTTTTGAAGAGAAAGGAAAACCGAAGCGGAATCGAACCGACGTCCGTCTCAGTGCTTACCAGCCTAACGCCTTACCGCTAGGCCAAGCCGCTTCACACGGAGTGTGTAAAGTATTGTCACCAGCTGTCTGGGTGCTGGTGGTGCGGCTGCACTTGGCCATAGTCAACGACAGCGTGGCTGCTGATGTAAGTGTGCCGTCGTCACGTGCCGGTGCTATCTGCGGGCTTGCAGTGCTGGAGCACTGGGTCCTTGGTTCGATCCTTAGACTTGTTTTGAAGCCGAGTTATCTCCGGAGAGGTACTGGCAGGGGCGGGGGGAGGGGGCGGGAGATACGGGGTTGGGAGCCAGCTACACTGTCACCACCAGAACGATTTCAGCGTTAAGATGGGCAGCGATGAGAACCACCATCTGAAACAGAACGAGGCCCAGAACACTCGTGCAGAATCAACACACAAGGGAGGTAATTAGCGCTGGAAAGACGTCACATAAGCACAAACAACAAAGACCCGAGTCGCCTACGTTAAAACTCTCGCGGTAACTCACGATGTTCATCGTACATCCTGATGCACCTATGGCGGAGTTTATGTACCTTGTTTATGTACTCGCTTGCCGGGTGAAAATTACCATCGAGCCATTTGAATGTTTCGCTAATTGTTAGGCACAAAATCACAAGACGGTGTCCACAGACGACAAGGTTTGAAGAGAGAGGATACTGAAGCAGGGAGTTGAACCGACCGTTGTCTAGACCCCGTCCAGTTGCCAGACTAACGCTTTAACCACTGGGCCAAACCGGCTGACAAGGTGCACTGGGTCATTTGGACAGCACCTGTTGTACCTGTCGTCACGTGCTCTGTGCACTCTCAGCACTGGTGGGTTTTCATTATCACGCTGGTCACATTTAGCACTATCGCCGTCGCTGTTATGTGATTCAATGGTAATGATGATGATAGTAAAAACTAGTTTAGTACATGCCCAGTTACAAACTGTACCAGGCTTTGTACAGTCACACACACACACACACACGCACACACACACACACACACACACACACACACACACACACACACACACACACACACACACGCGCGCGCACGCACGCACGCACACACACACACACACACGCACGCACGCACGCGCGCGCGCACACACGCACGCACGCACGCACGCACGCTCGCACGCACGCACACATCATCATCATCATCATCATCATCATCATCATCATCATCATCATCATCATCACAGCCACACTCGCTCCACCCCACCTATTCACAGCAGTCATTCCATAAACTACACACAATCGACATCCACGGCACGCGGTCAGATCACGCGATTTGTTGATACGAAGCCTTAATTACTGCCGGGACAGTTGATAAACGTGTGCCACCTTTGTAAGTGTCACCCGTACTGTCATCGCCACTACCTTTGTAAATGTCGCCTCTACCTTTGTAGAAGTCACCCGTACTGTCGTTGCCACTACTCTGTAGAAGTCACCCGTACTGTCGTTGCCACTACTTTGTAGAAGTCACCCGTACTGTCGTTGCCACTACTTTGTAGAAGTCACCCGTACTGTCGTTGCCACTACCTTTGTAAATGGTATCATGTATGTTGTGTGCTGACCATTGTCACATGTATTGTGTGTTGACCATCGTCACGTGTGTTGTGTTGTGTTGACGATCGTCATGTGTGTTGTGTTGACGATCATCACGTGTGTTGTGTTGACGATCGTCACGTGTGTTGTGTTGACGATCGTCACGTGTGTTGTGTGTTGACAGTTGTCACGTGTGCTGTTTGTTGAAGATTGTCGCGTGTGACCGTCTTGTACTCTTGTTGCCTGTCGCGTACCCTTGTGTATTCTTGTTGCCTGTCGCGTACTCTTGTGTACTCTTCTTGCCTGTCGTCTGGTCATGTGTCCCGTCGTGTACTCATGTTACCCGAGGTGTAAATCACGTGACACCGTATTACCCGCTGTGTGACAGGTACCGTTATCTGGCAGATTGCTGCACAAAATGGGTCAGTGTCGACGAGTATGTAGGTCTAGCGGCTGACTGTGATAAGTGTATTGCGTCTGTTGACACATCGTCTGTTGGTTGACCTGCGCGTCCCGGATCCGGTACCAGCTGGGTGTGCGGTTTGTCGTTGTGATTTTCTCTTTTTGCGGCCTGTTGCATTAAAGGGACGTTCTCTGTTGCATTAAAGGGACATTCTCTTTTGCGTTAAAGGGACGTTCGCTGCCAGAGTGACCGCTGAAAGCGGCAGCTAACGGCTGTGTGACTGCCGTGTGAGTCGATTTGGCCTGGCGGTGAACATACTTCGGACAATTCGACGAACTATGATTCGTTTCTTAACTGAACTTTTAGTTCGCCGAACATGGTTCGGACAGTCCAAACTTGACTTCGTTCTCAACCGGCTTGTAATGAGATGCAAGCTTCAGCCCGAACTTGCGGCAGACGCGCAGCAGACTGCATGATCAAAAATGTAGGCTAAAGTCAAGTCAAGTCAAGTCAATATACTTTCATCATCCCTCACAGGGTAATTCAACTAACTACTATCTCATTCTTGGTCTCGGAGACAAGGCTGCGCCTCCCACCAGTCAACAAATAAACAAATTCCCGCCAAAGCGAGTGGAGAACCTAGCGACACCGTCATCCATTTTATTTTTATTTTTTCTTCATCCACAGAGAGCTCTGCTCTCAGCCAATCAGAGGCAATGGTCGTCGAATAGGGCGAATGTTCCCAGAACATGTTGAGCGAAGCTTTTGGACCCCGAATATAGCTTCGACGAATACTTCCAACTAGGCTTCGCGAAGAAAAGTTGGCCCAATTAAGAACCAACTAGCTTCGCCGAATACTTCCAACTAGGTTCGCGAAGAAACATTCGCCCAATTAAGAACGGGCTTTAGACTGGTAAGCAGAAGGACCTCGGTTCGATTCCGCTACGGCTCTCCTTTCTCTTCAAATGAGTTGTGGCTTGTGGACACTGTCTTGTGACTTTGTCCCTCACAGTTAATGAAACATTAGAATGGCTCTTAGTCTTATCGCTGCCCATCTTAATGCAGGGGTCGTTGTGGTGGTGACAGTGTAGCGATAGGTATTATAATCTCTCTCTTCGCCAACCTCCATATTCAGAGTTCAGGAGCTGTGTGAAAGTCGAGGTGGCCGTCCTGGGCTTTCCGTCCTAATGAGCCTTACGGTTTCTGTGGACGTGAAGCGACACTGAACCATGCTTAGGCATTGGTCACAGTTTGTCCCTATTAATGTATTATGTCAACCGACATCCGAGGACAGGAAGCTAGCTCTACATCATCATCAACCTCCCCTTCCCCCCCCCCCCCTTCTCCCCGTCCCTAATAAGCCTTGTGGCTTCTGTGGGCGTTAAGCGCCATGTTCACTTACTGTGTGACTGCAGAGTCCGACTCGGACTCCCTCGTCCTCCTTCTTCTCGCTTCCGACAGCAGGGCTGTTGGCCATGGCACCGTCTGACTCCTCTGCCCAACTCACTGATGGATTGTTACGTTTGTGTGTACATACGTGCGTGTGTGTGTGTGGCGGGGGGGGGGGGGGGGGGGGGGGGGGGGGGGGAGGGGCGGAGAACACCCCCCCCCCCCATGGCCCCCATTGGTTTACGTTGTGCGCGGACTTGCTGTCGAGTGACCCAGAGTGTGTCTAGTATAATAATACAGCATCTGTATAGGTGTGTATGCCCTGTACTTAGTTTGTCTCCCCCCGTGTACTTTACTTAGTTTGTTGCTCCCCCACCCCCCATCGCCCTGATATAACCGTAATCGTTGACTTTTTATTATTATTATTATTATTATTATTATTATTTGTCGCTTTGATATAGCGCTATTCTCCGCTCTCGCGGGGCAGACTCACTGCGCTCGCATGTGGTTCTACATGAGTGAATAGCTTTTTATAGCGCGTTTTTGAATATCCACCGAGGTGGTGTACTTATAGCGCTGGCATGGCTTTAATGGTAAAGATGTTAGTACAAAGGTAGACTCACATATCTGCCGTTGCTACAGTACTAGAGAGAGAGAGAGAGAGAGAGAGAGAGAGAGAGAGAGAGAGAGAGAGAGAGCTCTAGACACACGTATGTGCATTTCACAGATGCCTGTGGAGAAGCCGGCAGTCCAACGGAGACAAGAATCTGTAATTGCGGTCATGAACTATTTATTGCCCGGTGATGTCATGGTCACGTGGTTTTTACGGGCGCGTTGCTTTCGCTGGCGCGCAACAAGGGCCTGCTTTTGTGTTGCAGCGGGTAGGGACCGTTGGACAAGTGTCCTGGGAGTCGGCAGGCGTTTATGAGCGGTTTATGAAGATGGTTTGTCAACAAGACAGTAAACTGGTCCGATGTATGGCTTTTACTGGCCACCAACTCCAACGATGGAATGGCGGGATTGCCACGTGGGGCGGACGGGCAGTGACATCATGCGTGAACCGCTGAAGAATATTGTCTAGCAACAGGCCCGTTCGGCCTTCGTCAGTCTCAGCCCCCCCCCCCCCCAGCCGCATGGGGTCCCACGGACGCAGAAATTAACATCCGTCCTCTGCTGAAGATTCGCAGAGTTGTCCCCCTCCCGCCCCCCCCCCCCACTGGTTTCAGCTCACACACACACACACGCACGCACGCAAGCACGCACGCACGCACGCACGCACGCACGCACGCACACTCAGTCACACTCACACACTCACACATATACACACAC
>JABMCL010003397.1:892500-940000 GCA_018857735.1 Alviniconcha marisindica | reverse complement strand
CTAGCCCATTAGCTGTTGAGATCAAAAATTATTTAAACACACACACGCACGCACGCACGCACGCAGCACAGACAGAGAAGAGAGGGTGTACTGACGTAACGAGAGTGATGCAAGGGAGGTGGAAGAGAGAGGAGGAGGGAATCATTATATTAATGTTTCCTCTATTTTCGAAGACAGTAATAACAGGCTAAATTAAGATACAGATGCAAGACGCAAGACGAAAACGTCATATTAGGCCAAATTGATCTGTAAAGCTGCTGTTGCAATGTAAAAACGGTAGCAGTAGGCTAAATTACGATTTAGCTGCTGTTGCAATGTGAAAACAGTAATAACAGGCTAAATTACGATTTAGCTGCTGTTGCAATGTGAAAACAGTAATAATAGGCTAAAATAAGATTTAGCTGCTGTAGCAAATGTGAAAACGTATAATAGGCTAAATTACGATTTAGCTGCTGTTGCAATGTGAAAACAGTATAAAGGCTAAGTTAGATTTAGCTGGTGTTGCAATGTGAAAACAGTATATAACATATTAAGATTAAGCTGCTGTTGCAATGTGAAAACAGTAAAAAAGGGTCATTAAGATTAGCTGCTGTTGCAATGTGAAAACAGTATAACAGCTATTAAGTTTAGCTGCTGTTGCAAGGAAAGACAGAAATGAAGCGGTACAAACAAAAACGCGAGTGGCAAAGGGAGCTGGTAAGCGGAAGGGTGGAATCATGAGTTTGGGCTGTCTTCCTCACTTGAAACGTATAAAGGCTAAATTAGTTTTAGTGCGGCAAGTGAAAACGTCAAAATAGCCATTGATTTAGCGGGTGTTGCAATGTAAAACGGTAAAAAACTATTAAAGTTTAAAAGGCGGGTGTTGCAATGTGAAAACAGTATAAAGTATTAAGATAAAGGCTGCTTTTGAAGTGAAAACGTAAATAGCTATTAAGTTTAAAAGGCGGGTTTTGCAATGTGAAAACGTATAATAGCTATTAAAGATAAAGGCTGCTGTTGCAATGTGAAAACAGTATAATAGACTCAGTTAAGATATAAGGCTGGTGTTGCAATGTGAAAACAGTCGTAATAGACTCAGTTAAGATACAAGGCTGCTGTTGCAATGTGAAAACAGTGATAATAGACTCAGTTAAGATATAAGGCTGGTGTTGCAATGTGAAAATAGTGATAATAGACTCAGTTAAGATACAAGGCTGGTGTTGCAAGGCGAAATGAATCCAAAAGTGAAGCCGACGAACAAAAACAAAAACAAACAACCGAACGTGGCACCCTAAGGTGGAGCTGGTTTTGCGCGGCGACCAGGGTCGGATCATGATGCTGTGTCAGGGTCTGTCTTCCTCACTTCCGGTCTGTCTTGCACGTGTTTCTGAGGGCGGGTGACAGCCTCCGCTCGCTCTATTCTTGGTGAACTGATCGATGGGCTCAGATTACCGCTGCGGTAATAATGCAAGACAAGCAACGCGGAGCGGCAACTGTGCTGATCAACATCATCTTCACTGATTCAGCGTTTTGTGGGAACTGATTAGCTGGGTTTGACGCGAGGTCGTGGGAAGGAACGGGCGGCACGTTTTTTGTTGTTGTTGTTGTTTTTAAGGTGGAATCAGAATAAAATTCATCGCCAACATCATCATCTTCTTCTTCCGTGTACAGAACCGGGTTCACAGGGTACCTTGTTGGTCCAACGGTAATCTTTTCAGCTGGGATGGGGTCCACGGTTTTAAGGTAAAATCGGAACAGAATTCAACATCATCATCATCAGCATCATCTTCCGTGTACAGAACCGGGTTCACAGGGGACACTGGTCCAACGGTACAGTCTCTTCAGCTGGGGTGGGGTCTACGTTTTCCAGATGAAATCTGAACAGAATTCAACACCGTCATCATCTTCTTCTTCCGTGTACAGAACCGGGTTCACAGGGAACATCAGTGTTGGTTCGGCTGACGGAGTCTTTTCAGCAGGTTGTTACGGCTTTGGAAGTGACTACGCTGTTGAAAGTTTTAACTGCTCAGCCTACAGTGTGGCATTTCTGAAGCTGCGTAGGGTTGGGGTGGCTGGGTGAGGTGTGGGGTGGGTTTGGGGGTGGGATGGGGGGTGGGGGGTGGTGCTGCGCAGTCTGTATGCAGCTGCTGGGACTGCGCGCTTGGAATGCCTGCAGGGATGTTGATGCGGTCACTACGGCCAGGATGGAAGTTGCGCTGTTGCGGAATTTTGGTCCTCCGAAGCATAATGGCCGCGAGATCTTCAGGCGTTCCGCTTACGTTCCCGTCTTAATGGGTATGGGGTGAATGAAGTGCTGTTGAATCGAATTGAATTAAACTCTCTCTCTCTCTCTCTCTCTCTGGTGTGTGTGTGTGTGTGTGTGTGTGTGTGTGTGTGTGTGTGTGTGTGTGTGTGTTGTATCGTGCGTGCGTGTGTGTGTGTGTGTGTGTGTGTGTGTGCGCGCGAGTTTGTGTGTGTGTGTGTGTGTGTGTGCGTGCGTACGTGCGTGTGTGCGTGCGTGCGTGTGTGTGTGTGTGTGTGTGTTTGGGGAGGAGGGGGGAACACACTGTGGTGCATGCGTCTTCGTTTAGAGGACGTAACGACCGAGAAGAGAGAGTTGTATTGAAGGGTGATGGGGGCGAGACAGCAGGAACTGGTGTGGGGATGGAGAGAGAGAGACACACACACACACACACACACACACACACACACAGAGGGAGAGAGAGAGACAGACAGAGACAGAGAGGGAGAGAGAGGAAGGAGCGAGAGAGAGATGCGGGGGGAGGGAAGGAGGGAGGGAGACATAAGAGGTCAAGCCCGGGGTAGCAGCTGAAGCAGTGTTAGAGGTTTGCCCGGCGCGGCCGCCGCCGCCTAAAGCGGAGTGAAGAGGTCATTAGTCTGGTCACTGTGGCCGGGATCGATAGCGTCGTCCAGCCTGGACACTCACTCGTCAGTGACTCCCACCTCTGCCCGATGCCGGACACTCCGCCATCGATTACCGGAAGTCGGGGAGCCGTTCGCCGCCAGGGAGTGGCTGCAATGGCGGAAGGGATTGGTCGCTGTTAGAAATTCAAATTATCCTGCAGCGCTGTGAGCCGGTTTGGCCTAGCGGTAAAGCGTTAGGCTGGTAAGCGGAAGGACCTCGGTTCGATACCGCTTCGGCTCTCCTTTCTCTTCGAAAAGGTTGTGGTTTGTGGACACTGTCTTGTGACTTTGTCCATCACTTCCTACTGAAACATTAAATGGCTCTCATCGCTGCCCATCTTAATGCAGAAGTCGTTCTGGTGGTGACAGTGTAGCGATAGGTATATAATCTCCCTCTTCCCCCACCTCCCCCCCTCTCCCCGTCCTTAATAAGCCGTACGGTTTCTGTCGACGTTAAGCACCATGTTTACTTACTTAGCGCTGCTCACCCCGCCACGCCACCTCCGCCCCTTGATCAACTGATGGAAGGAGAAGGGAAATCAAATCCCTGCGGCAAAGTTCGTCCACTGAACTCGAACGTCCAGTGTCAGTCAGAGCTCAGGAGTTGCTGTGTGAAAGTCGAGGTGGCCGTCCAGGGCTCCCCGTTCCTAATAAGCCTGATGCCGGATTCTGTGGACGTAAAAGCTACACTGAAATCGTCCAGTGTAGTCACGGACACGGTGGAGATGCTGGCAGAGGCAAAAATTCAAGTTGGCCCGGCGGAGCGAATATGGGTTTTCACGAGTGCGGAGATACCGCCTTGGGCTGAGATGAACTGATGGGAGGCTCACCAGTCGTTGCAGAGTTATTCTCAGCAGCGTTGTTATCGTCTTCAACCTCATCGTCGTTGTCAGCATTACCATCGTCATTACCCGAGAGGTTTGTGGACGCCGGAATGTTGTTAGCTTAGGTAGTACACACACACACACACTCGGGGATGAAGGAAGGAACGTGTTGTTGTTTTTTGTTTGTTGTTGTTGTTGTTGTTGTTGTTGTTGTTGTTTTGTACGCCTAGTCAACCAAGAGAGAAGCACAGGACTGCCTACAGTGGCACTGGGTAGCCATAGAGACAGACGGATAATTACGACACGCGGCGCACGTGTGCATGCACACGAATGTCTGCAGACCCCTCCCCCCCTCTCTCTCTCTCTCTCTCGTCCCGACGTGGCCCTGTGTGGTTCAGTGGCAGGAACACTAACTCTCCCTCTCCCTCCCACCTCCTCCCCTCCCTCCCCTCCCACCCTCGGACACCTGTTCCGTGTGACACGGCTTCCTTCTTCATGCACTGAAGCTGAAATCCAAACCTAAGTATACTCACTCACGCTGCCTTCTCTGACGTGTGATGATGAGTGTTGAATAAACAGCGCCTTCAGTATCACACACCTGCTACAGCATGTGCACTGCACCTGTACATTATAGCTCCAAAGTGTACCCTGCCTTGTTCCAATTTGTTCGGTGGCAATAATTCCCTCTTGCAGGGGGAAAAACCTCGTTGTCAGAACTGTTTGTTTTGTAGACGGGCCCTTTTTGGTTCAGGATAGTGTTGGTGTGTAATTATGCTTCTTGCAGTGGGTGTGTGTGTTGTGTTTCGGCTGTTCGGTGTGTGTGTGTGTTTTGGCGAGTGCGTGTGTGTGTGTGTGTGCATGCGCGTACGTGTGTGTGTGTGTGTGGGGGGGGGGGGCGCTTTCAATAGTCTCACCGGACACTAATTTGCGCTTTATAAATACTTTTATCATTATGATCGTCATCATAATTCACATTAAAAGAGAGTTTGTTCTTGGATTTTAACATCCCGTCAACCGCACAGTCTGAATAATGCAAACTTCAACGAGAGAGACAGAGAGAGAGACAGACAGAGACAGAGAGACAGGCAGACAGACAGAGAGCGGAGGGTGGGGGTGGATGGACCACTGTCGTACTCTGTTAATCCACAAGCACAAGGAAACACATCCCAGCCATTAGGCGGCTGTATATTAATGAGGCTACGTATGTCGAAACAATTTTGCCTGCACATATGCCAGACTGGATCGTGGAGGTCAGGGTGAGAGTGGACTGGTCTGTTGGTGGACAGACTCTCTTCCTCCCCCCCTCCCCCCCCCTACACACACACACACACACTCTGTCTCTCTGTCACACACACACACACACACACACACGCACGGCGTGGCGAGAGCGAGGTGGTTGGTGCGACCCACGGCCCGACCTATGTCCTCCCTGCCTCCCTGGTACTGACTCCACCTGGGCTAAAGGGAGCAACAGCCACGTCTTTGTGTGTGGACGGGAGATGGTGGGGGTGGGGGTGGGGGGCCTTCAGGTGGCAAAGCGGCCACCTGTTGTGTGCTGAAAGGGGGTCTGTAGGTGATGACAGAGGGCGCATGCTGTAGTGTTGATTTGCACGCGTTGCCCCGCATCGTCGGTTGTCTCCTCGTCTGGCCAGACGGGACAGGGCAGGTAGCAGAAAAGGAGGCCAGTTGTGTGTGTGTGTGACTGTGTCAGTGTGTGTGTGTGTGTGTGTGACTGTGTGAGTGTCAGTGTGTGTGTGTGTGACTGTGTCAGTGTGTGTGTGTGTGTTGTGTGTGTGTGTGTTGTGTGTGTGTGTGTGTGAGCTGTCTGTGGTGTGTGTGTGTGTGTGTGTGTGTGTGTGTGTGTGTGTGTGTGTGTGGGCGTGCAGTGTGTGTGTGTGTGTGTGTGTGTGTGTGTGTGTGTGTGGTGTGGTGGTGTGTGTTGTGTGTGTGTGTGTGTGTGGTGTGTGTTGGTCAGTGTGTGTGTGTGAGAGGAGGTGGGGGGGGGGGTGGGGGCGACTGTGTCAGTGTGTGTGTGTGTGTGTGTGTGTGTGTGTGTGTGTGTGTGTGTGTGTGACTGTGGTGTGTGGGTGTGGTGTGTGTGTGTGTTGTGTGTGTGGTGGACTGTGTCAGGTGTGTGTGTGTGTGTGTGTGTGTGTGTGTGTGTGTGTGTGACTGTCAGTGTGTGTGTGTGTGACTGTGTCAGTGTGTGTGTGTGTAGTTTTCCACTTCTTGTTTCACGGGGTGTTCCGGTGTGGTAGGCGGTACTCGGCCTGGTCTTACTGCTCTTCTCTTACTTTGTCTTTGTTTCCTGCCCAGGGGTAGGTTGATTTGGGGACCACCCCCGTCCCCCTTCCCCGCCCTCCCCTCACTCCTCACTCCAACTCCAATCCCGCCACCTGGTTTTGCCGTTGGTGGCTTTGGTGGTCGATTTGTGGTGGTTGTTTACTTTGCTTTTCCAAAGGTCTGTACTTTCCCATCCTCTTGCTGTATCTTTCACTTCCTAAATCTGCCCCCTGGAGAACCTCCCCCCTCCCCCCACCTTCTTTTAATACGCCTCTTCCTAAAACTGCTTCTTCCTTCGAGAACGTCTTCCTAAACCTAAACCTGCTTCCTTCTTCGAGAATGTCTTCCTAAACCAAACCAGCTTCCTTATTCGAAAACCTCTTCCTGAACCTGCTTCCTCATCCGAGAACGTCTTCCTGAATCTGCTTCCTCTTTCGAGAACGTCTTCCTGAACCTGCTTCCTCATTCGAGAACGTCTTCCTGAACCTGCTTCCACCTTCCTGAACGTCTTCCTGAACCTGCTTCCTCCTTCCTGAACGTCTTCCTGAACCTGTTTCCTCATTCCTGAACGTCTTCCTGAACCTGCTTCCTCCTTCCTGAACGTCTTCCTGATCCTGCTTCCTCCTTCCTGAACGTCTTCCTGAACCTGCTTCCTCCTTCCTGAACGTCTTCCCGAACCTGCTTCCTCATTCCGGAACGTCTTCCTGAATCTGCTTCCTCATTCCTGAACGTCTTCCTGAACCGGCTTCCTCATTCCGGAACGTCTTCCTGAACCTGCTTCCTCATTCCTGAACGTCTTCCTGAACCTGCTTCCTCTTTCGAGAACGTCTTCCAGAACCTGCTTCCTCATTCCTGAACGTCTTCCTGAACCTGCTTCCTCATTCCTGAACGTCTTCCTGAACCTGCTTCCTCATTCCTGAACGTCTTCCTGAACCTGCTTCCTCATTCACGAACGCCTTCCTCCTTCGAGAACGTGTTCAGAGTCTTGCTTCCTCATTCGACGACGTCTTCCCGAGCCTGCTTCCTGTCTGGAGAACATCTTTCCGAGCACGGCTCCTCTCTCGAGAATGCTTTCCTGAACCCGCTTCTTCCTTCGAGAACCTGCTCATCCCAGACCGCAACTTTCCTCCTCGTGTTGTCCTTCTTTCTATCTGTCTTCCGGTTTTCGTCTCTGCCAGTCAGATCTCGTTTAGCAGCTGACCCGCCTTTAATTCTTCACCACAGCCAATCAAACCTAGTTCAAATACCGGCCTTAGCAAGTCAAATCTAGGTTGGCAAGTGAACCCAGTGTTGAAAGAGCCCCCCCGCCCTCCCTCCCACTCCTCTTTCGGCTTCCCTGGCTTCGGTCAGTGGTTGGGGTCACCAGAGGTCGTGGTGAAGTGTTGTCTGCCCTCTCCACTCGCACGCCGAGTGTGGGTGCCGCATGCAGGTTGTTTGGTATTTTCGCAGTGCTGACCGCCGACTTAACCGGTTGTAGCCTTCGTAGACAGACTTGTCAAGTTCTTGTCTTCTCCTGCTCTCCGCTTTGTGTTGTAGAGATAGGAGACCAGTTTTCGGGAGACGACTTGCATAAGTAGGTGACCGTTTCCAATTCCGGCTCTGCCACCCGGGCAGCCAACGGTCTCCGAGCCATTCGGGCAGCCAGCAGTCTCCGGGCCACTCGGGCAGCCAGCAGTCTCCGAGCCACTCGGGCAGCCAACGGTCTCCGAGCCACTCGGGCAGCCAGCACCGGTCCCCCCCGGAGCCACTCGGGCAGCCAACAGTCTCGGAGCCACTCGGGCAGCCAACAGTCTCGGAGCCACTCGGGCAGCCAACAGTCTCGGAGCCACTCGGGCAGCCAACAGTCTCGGAGCCACTCGGGCAGCCAACAGTCTCGGAGCCACTCGGGCAGCCAACGGTCTCGGAGCCACTCGGGCAGCCAACGGTCTCGGAGCCACTCGGGCAGCCAACAGTCTCGGAGCCACTCGGGCAGCCAACGGTCTCCGAGCCACTCGGCCAGCCAACAGTCTCGGAGCCACTTGGGCAGCCCCAACAGTCTCCGACGGCTGTTCTTGTAACTAGTCTCGGCTTGTTGGCCTCCCTGGTTTTGTGTGCGTCCTGCAGTAGGCTACTGCAGATACCGTGCAGAGAACCCAGAGCTATCAGGCGTTTTCTCTTTAGATGCTTGGAGTAGGTCAGAATATAGCTTTGCATGCCTCACCTGCTGCCAGGTATATCCGCCTTCCGAGGTCCTCTTGAAAAGTGAAGTGCCGTGTTTCGTAAAAATGAGTCCGTGTTGTTAATGTTTTGATGTAATGTTTTACTATACTCCCTGGGATGATCTTCGCGGTTGACTGGGCGCTTAACTAAATAATCAACCAACCAACCAACCAACCCATCAGCCACCAACCCAGCAGCAATGCCGACCATCATCGCCGGTCTTCCTGTAAACGATAGCTACCTACGCCGTACACCTCGCTGTGGTCGTCACCCGTCACCTCCTTGTCCCCACCCACTGTAGGAGGAGCTGGTCCAGAGCTGCTTCCGGTAGGAAGTGACGCTTGTTTAGAGCTGCTTCCGGTAGGAAGTGACGCTTGTTTAGAGCTGCTTCCGGTAGGAAGTGACGCTTGTCTAGAGCTACTTCCGGTAGGAAGTGACGCTTGTCTAGAGCTACTTCCGGTAGGAAGTGACGCTTGACTGCAGTTACTTCCGGTAGGAAGTGAAGCTTGTGTAGAGCTACTTCCGGTAGGAAGGGACGCTTGACTAAAGTTACTTCCGGTAGGAAGTGACTTGTGAAGAGCTACTTCCGGTAGGAAATAACACCTAACCAAAGTTACTTCCGGCAGGAAGTGACGCTTGTGAAGAGCTACTTCCGGTAGGAAGTGACGCTTGTCCCCGTGACTGCGAGCCCCCCTCCCTTGCGTAGGGCGGGCAGGAAGAAGAGCGGGTGTGAAGCGTGATGGAGAAAACTGAGTCAACAGACACAGATGGCCCAGTGCAAATCACCAGCTGCAGAGCAGCGGACGGTGGTTGAGGGAGTGTGGAATAATGATTAACGGGGGGAATGGAGGGGGGGGGGCCGAGAATGCAAGAATCCCCTCGGCCTGCCGATCTTTTTCTGCTTTTAATTAAAATATTTCATTTTAAAAACATTTTTTATCTTCAGGAAGGAATGAGAAGACATGATTATGGGAACCCAGTTAATTAAAGGCCTGGTCTTGGTCGGAGGGGGGGGGCGCAGATGGCGTGGCGGGGGGTGGAGGTGGGGGAGGGGGAGTGTTGAAAAGATGGCTGCCAGTCGACACAGCAAAAGAGGGGGTGGGGGATGGGTGCGCTTATCCAGGTAATTTACCCAGGTACACTTATCCAGGTAAATTACCTGGGTACACCCATCCAGATAAGTTACCCAGGTATACTTATCCAGGTAAATTTCCCGGGTACACCTAGGTAAACTACCCAGATACCCCAATCCAGGTAAATTATCTAGGTACACATATCCAGCTGTATTACCCAGGTACACTTATCCAGGTGCACTATAAGTCATTTGTTCACAATGCTCCCGAGAAACGATTTAAAAAACAAAACAATTTAAATTTGCATAATTTGGGTGTCGGTTAGACGGTGTCTGAGCCTCGACGTCAAATTAAGTTGAGAGTGGTTGTCACGAGCCTTCCTAGAGGCAGCCCCATTTCCCTGAAACATTCCATCATGGTGACGTAGTTTCCTCGCCTGCCTTAATACCTGCTCGTTGGTGTGTGTGTGTGTGTGTGTGTGTGGTGTGGTGTGGTGTGGTGTGTGTGTGTGTGTGTTGTGTGTGTGTTGTTGTTGAGTGTGGTTGTTGTGTGTGTGTGTGTGTGTGTGTGTGTGTGTGGGGTTTTTTGGGTGTGTGTGTGGTTTGTGTGTGTGTGTTTTTTGGTGTGGTGGTGTGTGTGTGTGTGTGTTGTGGTGGTGGTGGGTGGTGGTGTGTGTGGGGTGGTTTGTGTGGTTGGTGGGTGGTGTGTGGTGGTGTGTGGTGTGTGTTGTGGTGTTTTGGTGTGTGTGTGTGTGTGGGGGTGTGTGTGTGTGTGTGTGTGTGTGTTCTTTCTACCCTCTGACTTGCAAGCGGCAGTACATCATGTTTTGGGTTCACTCGTCCTGGCAGTCAGCCAGCGAGGTTCCTTGTCGCAGCTCAGCTGTGAATGCGTGTGCTGTGAAAGAGCAGGTCACGCTTTGGCCGCCACGCTTTTTTGTTGTGAGTAGAGAGTAGATTCAAAATCTCTTCAGTAGCGTGTCCGAGAAGTTAACAAACAATTGGCTGCAGTTGACTGTACACTGTACTTCAAAAGCAAATGCAGAAATGTAATAGGAGTGCTCAACACACACCTTCTTCAGATGTTGCCATAGTTTCGCGTATTTTTATATATTTATTTTTTAAAATGTATTTGTACATCCCCCCCCCCCCCCCACACACACACATCCCACACTCCACCCGCCTCACCTTAATTTTTTTTAAATTCTCGTGGCACTTGTGGATAGACGAACCCAGCGCGCGTGTTTTGTAAATTCTGCAGGGCATGTGCAGCGTCCCCCCCGCCCCCCCCCCCCCCCCAAAAAAAAAAAATCTTTAAAAATTGAGGTAATCTCCGGGTTCGTGGTGGGCACGTTTCCGTGCTTAATGGTCCGCTGATGTAACAGCACACAGTCTGTCCAAGTCTTCACGGTGAGCCGCAGCTTAGATGAAGAGTACGCCGGGTACGTGGGTACGTCGACAACACGTTTGAACGCTGCCGTCCTGGGAGGTTAATGAATGCACGCAGCCGGCAGTGCAGTGGCAGCGAGCCGGTTTTTGGCCCAGCGGTAAGGCGTTAGGCTGGTAAGCGGAAGGACCTCGGTTCGATACCGCTTCGGCCCTCCTTTTTCTTCAAAAAGGTTGGGTTTGTGGACACTGTTTGGACTTTGTCCATCCCCTATGAAAGTTAAAATGGCTTTCATCGCTGCCCCTCTTAAGCAGGGTCATTCTGGTGGTGACAGTGTAGCGATAGGAATATCTCCCCCCCCCCCCACCTCCATACCCCCTTCCCTCCCTTCTCCCCGTCCCTAGTAAGCCTTATGGTTTCTGTGGACGTTAAGCACCATGTTTACTTACTTTACAGCGCAGTGTGTTGTTGCCTGTCGTACCGTTCCGACGGTCTGGGAGGTGTGTGGCTCGTCAGGTTTAAGCTGTGTCCATCGTGGACCATTCCTAAATCACGAAGAGAGGTCGCTAAGGTAACGGAGACCGAAAGCGAGGCTCAGGAGCGTGAGCTGTACAGTGCAGGCGACAAATTCTCGACCTACACGCTCTCGCCGTTTTTGCACACCTCAGCCTCGCTTTGGATCTGGTCACCCGCCGTAACGTAGCCCATTAAGAATGGTCCATTGTCTGGACAGAAGTTTTTATTGTTTTTCCCTTCTTTTTTTCTTCTTTTTCTGAGGGCAGTGAAGAGGTTACGAGGTTTTCGGTTTTCTTTTGGTGCCCTTTCTCTTTCATATCATATTATTCGCCGCCTAATGGAAACTTAACAACAAGAAATTGGGGTCATTGTTCCTTCGATGAGGGGGGGGGGGGAGGGTGTTTGGGGTGGGGGGGGGGTAAACAGCGGAAATACCCCACCATGCCCCCCCCCCCCCCTTTTTCCTCCCCCCCCCCCCCATCCCCCGTTTCTTTTGCTTTCTCCCCTGTCCCCCCCTTCCCCCCCCTCCCCATCTTTTTCTTGCAGTCTCTTCCCCCCCCCTTTGCTCCCCTTTTGTTTCCCCAGTCATGTGCACAGTACCAGCGATAGTAGCGGTAGTACATTATTATTATCATCGCAGTTCTGATTACAGCTTTCATTAGCACACCATTGCCATTTGGTAGATCTTTTACTTAGTAATCACTCAGTCAGTGAGTCTCTCACTCCCCCCCCCTCCCCCCCCCCCCACACACACACACCCGTATCTATCTCTTACAGTCCCCGTCACCCACTCACCCCTCCCGCTTTCCTGCACTCTCTCTTCCCCCACCCCCCACTCTCGCTATCTCTCCTCTCTCTCTTCCCTTCTCTTCTCTCCTCTTTTCTCTCTCTCTCTCTCTCTTTCTCTCCCTCTCTTTCTATCCGTCTGTCTCCCTCTGTCTCCCCACCTCTCTCTCCTTCTCTCTGCCCCTCTCTCTCCCCCCCTCCCTCCCCTCTCCCCCCACTCTCTCTATTTCTGTCTCTCTCTACCCACCTCTCTCTCCTCTCTGCCCCCCACCTCTTTCCACCCTCCTTCCCTCCCTCCCTCCCTCCCTCCTCACTCTCTCTCGCTTTCTTGATCTCTGTCTCCTCTCCCCCACCTCTCTCTCCTTGTTCCCCCCCTCCCCCTTCCCCGCTCCCCTCTCTCCAGGAATTGCCTTTGTTGAATATTCTGTCTCTCCCCCGGGTGCTGTATGTATTATGCGTAGCGACTGGTGAACGTGTTTGTGGGTGGATTTCAACTGTGGGCGAGGAACTACATTTCCGGACTAAATACAGAGGACTCAGAAAAGCCAGCCGGCTGATTAACTTGGCTGGCAAGGGAGACGTGGCGGTACTAGTGGAACTACATTTCCGGACTAAGTACAGAGGACTCAAAAAAGCCAGCCAGCTGATTAATTTGGCTGGCAAAGGAGACGTGGTACTAGTGGAAGTACATTTCCGGACTAAATACAGACTCAGAAAAGCCCAGCCAGTGGATTAATATGGCCGGCAGGGAGACACAGTGGTACAACGGAGCTTCCAGTCCACGACTGACGTTATGAGGCCCAATGCCTTGTGATGAGAACGGTCTGTAGACCATACACAGCGTAATGATATTCTTGTCATCTCTTCATTTCGGGATTCCGCTGTCCGGTACTGCTGATGCAGAAATTAAGGTCTCTGTTGAGAATCTAGAGCTGACAGTGTTCTTCTTCAAAGCGTGGATGAGGTCAGAATATAGCCATGCATGCTTGGCCCACTGCCAGGAATTTCTTCCTTTGTTCCACTTTCTACTTTCCCGGTTCATTCACCTTCATTTTTGTTTTCTTCAAAATCCTCTTCCTGCTGTTTAACTGAGTTTTCCCTAACGCCGTTGCCTGTGTTTGGCCCACGGAATAAAATAGGTCACCCTGCTCATCGTCACAGACGTACATTTTTCTCCGATTTTATTTAAATTCAACCAGAGTATATATTACATTGGACAGCCTTGTGGAATTTTGTCGATAATCATACGTGATTTACTGGGATTAGATAAAAAATAAAAATAAAAATCGGAGCTCAAATATTTAAAAAGAAACACATTTCTTGGTAGTGTGGCCTGCTAAATAGGCTCCTCTCCGTTCGTTTGAGAGCCGGTTTGGCCCAGCGGTAAGGCGGTAGGCTGGTAAGCAGAGGGACCTCGGTTCGAATCCGCTTCGGCTCTCCTTTCTCTTGAAAGGTTGTTGTCTGCGGACACCGTTTTGTGACTTTCTTCCTCACAATTATGAAACATTAAAATGGCTCTCATCGCTGCCCACCTTAATGCAGGAGTCATTGTGGTGGTGACAGTGTAGCGATAGGTATATGTCTCCCTCTCCCCCCACCTCCATACCCCCTTCCCCCCCGTTCTCCCCGTCCCTAATAAGCCTGATGGTTTCTGTGGACGTTAAGCACCATGTTTACTTCCTTACTGTTCGTTGAAATCCGGTGTGCCGCCACCAGAGCTCTCACTGACGTAGCGTGCTTTGCTCGCGTTCCTTCACGTTGTTTCTGTTGGCTGCAAACGGTGACGGCTGGTCGGGACGTGTGAGCACTACTCACTGAGGCAGGCAGGCGACGGCCGCTGCGTGTTGGCTTAAAGGCTCTTCTCTGCGATCCTCGGCACAAGTGAAGCGGTTTGGCCTAGCGGTAAGGCGTTAGGCTGGTAAGCAGGAGGACCTCGGTTCGAATCCACTTCGGCTCTCTTTTCTCCTCGAAAGTTGTGGTCTGCGGGCACTGTCTTGTGACTTTGTCCCTCACAATTAATGAAACATTAAAGTGGCTCTCATCGCTGCCCATCTTAATCGGCAGGAGTCATTCTGGTGGTGACAGTGTAGTATATAATGTTCGGTTCCATTCCCCGTTTCGGTTGTCTCTTGCTCTTCAAACGTTGTGGTACTGAACTTTGTTTCTCTCTCTCTCTCTCTCTCTCTCTCTCTCTCTCTCTCTCTCTCTCTCTCTCTCAACAGCATGGTGACTGCCTCCTTAAAACCTTGTCCATTGACTGCCTCTTAAAATCTGGTGTTCGTTAAGAAGAGGGTGTTTGTCTCTTTACAACACTTGTTCTCTGGGAACAGTATGATGCGTAACTGCACTGGCATCCCGATCGATGCTAGAATCAAATACAGTCAAAATTTCTTCTCTTTGCTTCGGTGCTCTAACCCCTTCTGGCCCTGTCTGTCTGTCTGATCTACTCAAGATCTACATGCCAGACAGGCAGCTTCGATCTTCAAAAGACAGGCGTATCCTGTGCATACGATCTGTCAACACTAAGTCGTGCGGAGAACGTTATTTCCGTTACGTTGCTCAAACACTCTAGGACACACTCCAAAAAGAAATTAGATTCTCTCAGTCTGAGCTCTTCCTTTAAATCGGCACTTAAAACTCACCTTTTCCCAATAATTATGATTCTGACGTGTGTGTGTGTGTGTGTGTGTGTGTGTGTGTGTGTGTGTGTGTGTGTGTGTGTGATGAGCAGGTTATATCTGCTTGACTCAATGCGTCTGTGGCGCTTGTGTAATTATGTCATTGTAAATGTTCTTATTGATTGTAAAGCACTTTGAGCTCCCGTGAGAAAGGGCGCTTTATAAATGTGAGTTGTTATTAATATTTATTTTGACTGCCTCATTACACCCTTCATCCAGTGATTGTTTCTTTAAAACTCCTGTTCGCAGGAAAGAGCGTGATGACTTCCTCTTTAAAACTCCCGTAAGAGAGCGTGGTGACTTCCCCTTTAAAACTCCCGTAAGAGAGCGTGGTGACTTCCTCTTTAAAACTCCCGCTCACGGAAAGGAACGTGGCGACTTTCTCTGTTCACAGAAAAGAGCGTGGTGACTTCCTCTTTAAAACTCTTTCTCTGTTCACAGGAAAGAGCGTGGTGACTTCCTCTTTAAAACTCTCGCTCACGTGAAAGAAGGTGGCGACTTTCTCTGTTCACAGCAAAGAGCGTGGTGACTTCCTCTTTAAAATTCTTTCTCTGTTCACAGCAAAGAGCGTGGTGACTTCCTCTTTAAAATTCTTTCTCAGTTCACAGCAAAGAGCGTGGTGACTTCCTCTCTTAAACTCTTTCTCTGTTCACAGGAAAGAGCTTGGTGACTTCCTCTTTAAAACTCTCGCTCGTTCTTGCCGACGACGACGAGCCTGTCTGTCTTTTTAATAACACTCTCCGGGCCGTGCACACCTGGTGGAGACGGAAATAGACTCGCACTGACACCGCTCCTCCACGCTCGTCTCGCTCTGAGCACGCGCGCACGGCCATTCATAATTATTTATGTTGAATTTATTGCACCGCCGGCGTCGTGTCCCGAGTCACGTCGTACGTTGAACTGTGCGCTGCAGCCTTCTGAGATCCTCACGTGTATGTTCCCTGCTTTGAACTCAGGGCCAGGGGCACCAAGTTGACGGAAAACCTGGAAAAACCTTGAACCCTTATTCACACGACGTGAACACGGGCCCACGACGAACTGAACCGTTATCCACACGACGTGAACACAGGCCTAGGCCGAATTGAACCATTATTCACACGACGTGAACACGGGCCAATGCCGAATTGAACCGTTATTTACACAACACAGGCCCAGGCCGGATTGAACCATTATTCACACGACATGAAAACGGGCCAAGGCCGAATTGAACCACTATTCACACGACAACATAGGCCCAGGCCGAATTGAACCATTATTCACTCGACGTGAACACAGGCCGAGGCCGAATTGAACCACTATTCACACGACAACAGTGACAGGCCCAGGCCGAATTAAACCCTTATTCACACGACATGAACACGGGCCAAGGCCGAATTGAACCATTATTCACACGGCATGAAAACGGGCCAAGATCGAATTGAACTAGTATTCACACGACAACACAGGCCCAGGCCGAATTGAACCAGTATTCACACGACACGAACACGGGCCGGCCAGGCCGAATCAGTGTTTAGTCTAGGAAGCAGACTTTCACTCGAGACAGTTTTGTTGTCGTTGTTTTCCTTTTCTTTCTTTAGCGAAACGAAACTCGCTGGCTCATACACACTGAGCAAGCATGTGCTGCATGTTGTCGAAGTCTCCTGATTGTAAGCGCCTTTAAGCAGTCGGTATCATAGACACTGAGCAAGCTTGTGCTGCACGTTGTCGAAATGTCCTGATTGCAAGCGCCTTTAAGGGGTCGATATCAACGGATTTTAACACCACCGTCGCTCCATCGATCGTCGTAGTGGTGGGTACGCGCGCACCGGAGCTGAACGCGCCCTCTGCCCTTTGACCGTGACTAGCTAATGAGAGGGGGGAGGGAGGGAGGGAGGGGGAGAGTGGAATAGGCTGGTGGCTCGCCGTGACTGTCCCGTCTGGCTGTGTGTGGGTTTGGGGCAGCCGTCCTACTGCTCGCCCGCTGAATGTGTGACGGCCGTCTGGTGTGTGTGTGTGTGTGTGGTTGGTTAGTTTTTGTGTGTGTGTGAGTGTGTGTGTGTGTGTGTTTGGTTGTTTGTTTGTGTGTGTGTATGTGTGTGGTTGTTTATGTGTGTGTGTGTGTGTGTGTGTGTGTGTGTGTGTGTGTGTGGTGTGTTTGGTTGTGTGTGTGTGTGTGTGTGTGTGTGTGTGTGTGTGTGTGTGTGAGTGTGCAAGATTCTTAGTCTGCCCCCTCCCCCAACACACACACACACACACAAAAAAACAACAACCAAAAAACAAAAAACAACAACAAGGAGCTCTTATATAAAAAATATATCTAAGAGTGTGACGTGTACAACAACCAGGAGTTCATGTCGAACAATGCTTGACCTGCGCTGTCTCCAGACGTCCAGCCGTGGACTGCATTATGCCAATCTGACCAGCTTAAAATGCTTTACGCTACTTGAGTGTTGTCGTTGGGTGTCACACACAGACTGTGCAGCAACAATCAGACTGGGTGGTCGCGTGTCCGATAATCCATACACGACGGTAGAACGTTGTCTTCGTGGCCTTGACCGTTTCACCGGCTGAGCAAGTGCCCCCGCAGCGGCAAGCGGAGAGATGAAGCCACGTGCAGGAAGCAGGGACTGTTAATGCCACTGCTCCGTCTCGGCGGAACGCCATCCAGCCACGGGATGAACGGACGTGAACCAGTGAACGATGGTAATGGCGCGGTGTCATCAGTCGTCATCGGTCGTCACGGTGGTCACGAGGACTGCCCCACGGGTCGTGTCGCTGTGAGTCTGGTCTGCGCGGCTCGTCCTTCCATGGTCCGTCTCAGGACGGGGGTAGGGGGTGTGGGGGGGGTGGGGGGGGGGGGGGGGGGGGGGGGGGAGGCACTGACCGTTTTGGTTGACACGCTCAGAAAATGACGAGTGACTGGAACACTCTGAATGTGACAGATGATTAACGGTGTGAAGATGACGGGTGATTGACACTGTGAAGATGACGGGTGAATGACACTGTGAAGATGACGGGTGATTGACACTGTGAAAATGACGGATGATTAATGCGCTTTGAAAATGTCGGGTGATTAAGAGAAGTGAAAATGACGTGTTTAATGCACAGTGAAAATGACGCGTGTTTAATGCACAGTGAAAATGACGCGTGTTTAATGCACAGTGAAAATGACGTGTGTTTAATGCACAGTGAAAAGACCGGGTGAATAACACACTGTGAAAATGACGGGTGATTTAACACACTGAAAATGACGGGTGATTTAACACACTGTGAAAATGACGGGTGATTAACATACACTGACAAGGACGGGTGATTAGCGCACTCTTAAAATGACGGACCTGACGGGTGATTACCAGGCACAAAGGTGTCGAGAATAGCTCGATCTGCACTGGTCATAGAGAAATTGAAAGCTGTTTTATAGTTTTATTGTTCGGTGTTGACGCACTGTCTGACTTAGCACTGGCCATCGTCGTCGTCTTGTTAGGAAGGTAATTAGGAGTGGAGAGGAGGTGGGGGCGGGGGGAGGGGGGCGAGATGGACTGTGTCAGTCATGGGTTGTGAAGTAACCTACAGTCAAGCGGCTGTACCTTGGTAGCAAGGGGTTGCGTGAACACCAAAGCTGGCGAAGGAACAGCAAATCAAGCGGCTGTGGTTCGGGGAGAAGGGATTGTGTAAAACCCTTGGCTGGGAAAAAGCTGTCAATCAGGTGGCTGTAGTTGGGGGGGGGGGGGGGGGGGGGTAAATGCCATGGTCGCTGATAAGGCTGTGAATCCAGTGGCTGTGGAGGGGAGGAAAGGGTCCGTGTTCGATGCGACACGCCCGTCTCCGGTAAACCGCACGAGGTTTCTGAGGACGGCAAGCGCCATTGATCAACGCTGCGAGCCCAGTAGGCGGAAGACCGTTGAATAGCCTGAAATTTCCTGACCCATGACGTGAACAAAGACTTGCCTAGAACCGTGATACTGGCGAGTGTTCCGGCCGGTGTATGGGTGGTAGCTGTCGTGTGAACAAAAGCGTGAAACAACACAGTGCAACTCCGCTCAACTCAATCAACCACGGCCGGCACGTGAAAAACGTGAAGTGGACAGGGCTCTCAGTCAAAACCTCCCCCCCCCCCCCCCCCCCCCCCCCCGTCTCCTCCCGTCGCTAATAAACAGTACGGTTACTGTGGACGGAAAGCATCATCGAACAGGTAGCTCACTTGTTTGGCCTGGCGGTAAGGCGTGGTAATGAGATGGATGTCGGTTCGGTTCCACTTCAGCTCTCCTGTCTCACATGTTGTGGTTTCTGGACACCGTCTGGTTGTGACCTTTTGTTCCTCCACAGTCAGTGAAACAAAGAAGTGGCTCTCACTGTTGCCTATCTTTAATCATCGTCATCATCATCATCATCATAATCTACTCTTTTACTCGTTTATGTGTTTATGTACTATTTCTCCAAATTGGAGCACATTTATACCCATTACAAAGCAAGAACCAAAACACAGTCGAAACAAAATTCCACACACACACACACACACACACACACACACACACACACACACAGAGTCAAACAGGATATCTTGAAGAGCTGAGATCTGAAAGATGATTTGAAAGATGTGAGATTGTTTGACCATACCATCTAACTTCAAAAGGGACACAGTTACAGACTAGACGGACGGTGCAGCCTAAGAAAAAGATCTCTCACCAAGCGAATGCAGGAGTCATTCTGGTGGTGACAGAGTAGCTGCCCTCCCCCCCATCCCCCTGCCTCCTGGTATCTCGGTCCCCGCTAGTATCTCCATCTCTAAGACAACCCCAACAAGCCCGTTCTTAATTGGGCGAATGTTTGTTCACGAACCATGTTGGGAGTATTCGGCGAACCTAGTTGGTTCTTAATTGGGAGAACTTTTGCTTCGCGAACCTAGTTGGGAGTATTCGTTGAACTGCTACGAATCTACATTCGGGGTCCAAAAAGCTTCGCTCAACATGTTCCCGGAACATTCGCCCTATTCGACGAACTCTGATTGGCTGTGAGCAGAGCTCTCCTGTGGATGAGGAAGAAATCAAAAATAAAAATGGATGACGGTGTCGCTAGGTTCTTCACTCATTTCGGAGGGATTTTTTTAATATGTTGACGTGGGAGGCGCGGCCTTCTCTCGGGACCCCGAATGAGTTAGTAAATTAGTTGAATTACCCTGTGAGGGATGATTAAAGTACACTGACTTGACTTTAGCCTACATTTTCGATCATGCTGTCTGCTGCGCGTCTGCCGCAAGTTCGGGTTGAGAAGCCGGTTGAGAACGAAGTAAAGTTCGTCGAACTGTCCGAACCATGTTCGGCGAACTATGAGCTCAATTAAGAAACGAAGTAAAGTTCGACGAATACTCCGAACTATGTTCGGCGAAGCAAATGTTCGCCCAATGAGCGACTTTGCTGGCTTGAGCACTGCTCTGCCCAAATAGGCCCAGCGCCACCTGGCTAGTGCAGGGGAGATCATTTGCAGCTGACTTCTGCTTTGTCAAAGCCCCAAATATGCGCAGCGCCACCAAGCGGGGCGATCGGCAGCTAAGTCGCCCATTAAGAACGGGCTTTAGGAAGGACGGAAGCGGCGGACCGCCCCGCCAGACGGAAAGGTGGAAGCAGTAGGCGCCGCATGCTGTTGCCGACAGCACACAGTGGTACACCCTCCCTGCTCTCTGCTGCTGTTTCGCTGCTCTCCCGGCCACGGTCTGCACTGCTTCGCGCTTTTACCCTCTTTGCTGCATCGCAACTCGGAGTCCACGTCGCAGCCCTTGGCTGTTTTCAAACGATGATGATGATGTACAGCTTCATGTCCTCGGATGTCGGTTGACATATTAGGGACAAACTGTGACCAATGCCTAAGTTCATAGTTCAGGAGCTGTGTGAGAGTCGAGGTGGCCGTCCTGGGCTGTCCGTCCTAACGAGCCTTCTGGTTTCCGTGGACGTAAAGACTTATTGCACCGTGCTTCGGCATTGGTCACAACTTGTCCCTAATATGTCAACTGACATCTGAGGACATTAAGCATCACTTCATCATCACCAATGCTTAAGCATGGTTCAGTGTTGCTTTACGTCCGCAGAAACCGTAAGGCTCATTAGGACGGGGAGCCCAGGACGGCGGCCACCTCCACTTTCACTACACAGCTCCTGAACACCGCTGTTTTCAAACGAGTTAAAGTGTTGTCTTTTTAACTGGTTCCGCACGCAGCCTCACTGTAGTCCGTTCCTGGATGGTCAGGGTGTCTTGTGTGCAGGTGTTGTTGAGGAAGGAAGAAAGCGGGACAGTTACTGAGCCTGCAAAGGGACACTGATAGGGCTTTTTGTCCGCTCTGTGGGACACCTAGAGCTTTTTGTCCGCTCTGTGGGACACCTAGAGCTTTTTGTCCGCTCTGTGGGACACTCCTAGAGCTTTTTGTCCGCTCTGAGGGACACTCCTAGAGCTTTTTGTCCGCTCTGTGGGACACTGAGAGCTGTTTTGTCCGCTCAGTAGAGCAGTTTTGTCTGCTCTGTGGGACACTGACAGCTTTTTGTCCGCTCGGTGGGACACTGATAGAGCTATTTGTCCGCTCTGTGGGACACTGGTAGAGCTTTTTGTCCGCTCTGTGGGACACTGTAAAACACTGGCCCCAGCGGCGGGAGTTCCCACAGACCGTCGGGCTTGCACACAACCACCCAGCCGTCGCTGTAACGGCGTCAAAGTACGTAACGTCCCACCATTGAAAACAAAGACCGTGTGTGTGTAAGTGAGAATGAGAGTTAGAGCGAGGCAGACAGAGAGGGGGAGTGTGTGGGAGAGTGTGTGTGTGTGTGTGTGAATGATGTGTGTGTTGTGTGAGGATGAGAGAGAGAGAGAGAGAGAGAGAGAGAGAGAGAGAGAGAGAGAGAGAGAGATTGTGAGTGTGTGTGTTGTGTGTGTGTGAGAGAGAGAGAGAGAAGAGAGAGAGAGGAGGGAGGGAGAGAGGAGAAGTGCAAAGATGACGCTTAGTTTTGATGTGTGTGTGAGAGAGAGAGAGAGGGTGTGTGTGTGTGAGAGAGAGAGAGAGAGGTGTGTGTGTGTGAGAGAGAGAGAGAGAGAGAGAGAGTGTGTGTGTGTGCGTGTGTGAGAGAGAGACAGAGACAGACAGACAGACAGTGTGTGAGAGCAACAGAGTGAGAGAGAGAGAGAGGCGGGACTGACTTGTGCATCCCCTGAAGCCCCAGTTACATACCACCCTGTGTTTATCGCCTTCACCGTGACTCAGAGAGAACGGCGAGCCTGGTTGGCTGCCCGCTGCTCGTCTTGGGTCTCGGTAAACGCCCGCTCTCTTCCTCTCCCCCCCCCCCCCCCCCCCCCCCCCCCAACCGCCGCCTCCCCACCTCTCCCTCGCCTCCCCTCTCCCGCTCCCCACCACTACCGCCGTCTCAGTCTCGGGGCGAAACCGCAACATATTTCACGTGACTGGAAAACTTGGTCTCTTCCTTCAACTTTTTACTCGCCGCGTCCGTTCTCCGCCCGTGCAAACCCATAGAGCGTGCGTGCATGTGTGTGTGTGTGTGTGTTACAAAACAAGGCTGCAGTGAACGCGTGCGGTAAAAAGTCCACCGTGAATCTCCGACGGCCGTGTGGTGTGTGTCGAGCTGGACACGGCGGTTTCAGCGCTCCAGTCGACTCGGTAGCGATGAGGCGGAGGGAAAGCGGAACAGCAGACGATTCAGGAGGTGGCTGACTCCCAGTTTCAACTCCATTCGCGATTGTGTCGCTTCGCTTCATCGTCCGCGGTTGAACAACGCTGCACAGTGGATCGCGGTGAACGCACGTGCGGTGGTTTTGCTGCGGAGAGTACACACAGGGGGAAAGTCAGAGAGGGGGGAAAAAAGAGGCAACTCGGTCGGCAGTGTGAGAGGGGTAACGCCCCTTCTGCTGTGGTGGTGGCAGTTCTCGATTCTTACAAGTTTCCTCTGTGGCAAGCATGGGTTTCGCTGCTGGCGTTGGCTACTGAATGTGCAGACGTGGACACCGCTGCGTGAGTGTGTGGGTGTGTAAGTGCGTTGAACAATCGCGCTGATTGAGGCTGAATTCTGTTGATTCGGAAGTCTTCGTCGCTGCTCAGTGAACCTGCTCCCGCTTTAATGGACCATTGGGTTTGTCACTTTATGGCCAGTTGGTGTTTCTGCACAGGTTGGTATTTTGCATCGACGAGAAAGTGGGTCTCAGGGTGAATGAGGCTGAGGCCGAGGGTTGAGTAACTAACGGTTAGCGGGTGGCGGGAAGAGGGAAAACGAGTGCCGCAGCTTCAGCAGAGCCGGCGAAGCTTCAAGACAGAAGCTTGCTTACCGCCGTGCAGTGTCAGTGGTTTCTGGCAGCACGGGGCTGGAAACGGTTCAGAGTCGTTCGTTGTCTGCTTAGCCAGTTTGCCTTTTTATTACGCAAGTGTTTCCCCCTGATGTGTCCGCACTGGCTGACTGGGCGGGAAACATCAAGGTAAACACACAATTTGTTTGAATGTATCCACTTAAAATGCTGAACCCAGAATGGTTTTGACTGCTTCAGTACCACAAACAGTGACAGGGACGTAATGCCACAAGACGTAGACTGGGCAGCTTCGTTCATTTGTAGGCCAAGCGCCTGTTGTGTAGTGATAGCAGAGATAGGGAAGTCACAGTCTGGTGTAGTGATAGCAGAGACAGGGAAGTCACAATCTGTACTATTGAGGTGCTGGGTTCTTCTTTATTCACCGTTGCGTTGTATGCCGTCTTCCGCTGGAGTCGCCCACAGTTGGAGGCCTTAAGCTGTTCATCTGGAGCTTTGGCCATACTGGTATTTCACTTTGTTTATAAATCACAGAGTTGTAGGTTGTTCGTCTGGAGTTGTAGGCGTGTTCCTCTTTGTTCATGTGGAGTTGTAGGCTTTGTTCCTCTTTGTTGATGTGGAGTTGGAGGCCTTGTTCCTCTTTGTTCATGTGGAGCTGGAGGCCTTGTTCCTCTTCGTTCATGTGGAATTTTAGGCCCTGGTTATTATACATTTAGAGTTTCAGTGGGTTTTTGTTGTTGTTTTCTTCAGGTTGCATTTTCTTTTGCCGTGCTAGATTTTTCTTTGTCTTGTTGTTGCTGCAGTAGCGTTAAGTAACGTTCTAACCACCGCTGCCATAATCCCCCCCCCCCCCCCCCCCCCCCCCCCTCTCCCGCCCCCCCAAAACGATCTGCGGGTTCCGCAATGACCACGGTGGCCACCCGGAGCGGGATGCCCCAGCTTGCTTATCGCTCTCCCTTTCCTCTTACGCAAGGCGTGACACCAGTGACGGAGCTTTCCCACTCCGTTGGGTCATCCGGCTCAGCGGGGGTCAGTCAGCCCGCTAGATGCGATGGACGCTGGTCTGTCAGCGCTGTCCAGGGGCTGGCCGCAGACTAGCCGCGGACTGAGGGTAATGTCCAAGCCACAGCTGACGGCAGGCCTACTGGCCTCTGTGGGCTGTGCAGTCCCGGATAAATCGGTTTTCAAAACGGGCTGGTATCGAGGCTGTGCGCAGGCTTACGCACGGTGTGTCAGATCTGTGGCAAAAGAGAGAGAATGAGATTTGTTTGTAAGCCTAGCCTGTGGCCCATACAAAGGGGCGTGTGTGTGATGTGCGTGCATGCGTGTGTGGGGGGGGGGGGGGGGGGGGGATCCAAAACTACATACACAGTTTGCACTGACACGGAGAGTGTCAGAAATGATGTATTTCTTAGACATGCAGTGCGTCTATGGCGAGAGCGGCAGAGGGGGTGGAGGAGAGAGGGATTGGGATGTGATTGATTTACGTGTTTTGAGGCCGACCACTGCCCCTCGTGAAGGGATGCAAGGAACGCCGTGTCACAGAGCTCAGGAGCTGCGTGAAAGTCGAGGTGGCCGTCCTGGACTCCCCGTCCATAATAGCCCTTATGTTCTCTGTGGACGTAAAGCAACATTGAAGTTGCAGAGCTCGGGAGCTGTGTGAAAGTCGAGGTGGCCGTCCTGGACTCCCCGTCCATAATAGCCCTTATGTTCTCTGTGGACGTAAAGCAACATTGAAGCGTTGTGCTATAAAAAATTTTTTACTACAGGACTTCAACATTTGCACCCGTAGAGAACAGCCAAGCAACCCGCGACGAATGTATCATTTGCGTTTGGAATTTGCTGCATGTATGCATGTAGTGTAGTTGTGTGTGTTGCGCGCGCGCGTGTGTGTATGTGTGTGAGAGAGAGATAGGGGTGGATGGACGGTGTGTGTGTTTGTGTGTGTGTGTGAGAGAGAGAGAGAGAGAGAGTATATGTGTGTGTAAGGGAGTGGAAAAGAAAGTGAGTGAGTTCAAGCATGATCAGTCATCTGCGATTTTTGCCAAGTGCACTGAGGGCCCGTGTTTTGAGACCTCTTAGATCTTCGCTCACTTGTAACCGATTGGCTGTTACCGTATGGTCGTTGCGTGGGTAGTTCCCCGTACACTTCTATTTACGGGACCGGAATGGTCTTTGTGGGCTTATGCCGTCGTCAGCCTGATACTGTAAGACGTAGGGTCGCTGCTCAGAATAGGCCCGAAAATGCAGACATTGAAGCGCTTTGGGCGCGCGCGCACACACACACACACACACTCTCAAACACACACACATGTACTCGTACACACACCTACCAAACGCACGCGCACACCCCCACACCATTCACATCTCTCTCCCTTCCCCCCGAGTGCCCCCCCCCCCCCCAAGCACTGGTTTACGACATCCTTCCTTCAACCGGAAAGCGATGCTCGGAGTGTGGTCTGTCACTAGAGAGAGAGAGAGAGAGAGATAGAGAGAGAGAGAGAACAATCCTAATTGTACTTCTACAGCTACTACCACTAGACTCCTTTGACGGAGAAAAAAAAGAAAGAAAAAAGTTTGAAGTGTAGTTGTGCGTGGTGTGAGAGAATTTCTGACCCAGCTGTCGCCGTGCCAGTGTCACATGTGTGACTAGCAAGCAGGCTGCCCTGAGTGTCGCCTTACGCCCTCGCCCCGTCAGGCCCGACGAAGAAGACGACGTGTTCGAGATCGAAGACGACGTGTTCACTCGCACACGTGTGCGCACCGCACCGCAAGTGTTAGAGGAACGTGAAGGTTTATGGACCGGTCTTCTACAACGTGGCTCCTCACCCAGATTGGTGCAATACTTGTATTCTGCAACGTGGCTCACACACTTACACACACGCTCGCACGCACACGCACGCTCGCACGCGCACACACACGCACGCACACACGCACAGACAGAGGAGAGAGAGAGAGAACTCGAACTCGAAAACTTTATTTTACATGGATTGTAGTTTAAGTTCAGTCAAAAACCTGTCTAACAACTAGTCCTTGCTAAGCTACTGATGAATAGATATCAAGAGAGAGAGAGAGAGAGAGAGAGAGAGAGAGAGAGAGAGAGAGACTTTCGACGCTTTGACGTTTTATTGTCTTCAGCTTACAAGCCCACAAGACAAGGGGTACGAAACATGATCAACTTTCCATCACGCACAGCGACATGTAAAAATCATGTAGTTGCTTCAAAAGGGATAGGTAATACGGATAATAAGAACGAATTTGCAAGCGCAAAATAGAGAGAGAGAGAGCTGTGTGAAGTGTTCTATGATGTGACTGACACTGAGAGAAATGGGGGGGGTGGGGGTCAGATTTGAATTTCAGGTGTGGCCCCTGAGTGCCCTCAGTCTCCCCCACCCCCTAGCCCCCCCCTAGCCCCACGGCCCATTCTCTTTCTGAGGAAAAACACGATTGAAATAATAATAAATATGGAGTTGGCGGTGCAAGTTTGTTATTATATAGCTCTGTTTCTCCGCTGGGGAGTGGATTTAACCAAAGCCCGTCTATTTTAAAATAGACGGGCTTTGGATTTAATTAGCTTTCAGGGATACGGGTGGGGGGTGGTGTGGGGATGGGGGGGTTAGATAACATGCCTCCTTAACCTGGTTTTGCATGGGGCTGTCCGTTTTCTCTAAGTTTGCTTGGCGTATGTTCGCGTTGGTTTTGGGGACGATGCTCCGTCAGTTAGGCCTTCCTCATCCTTCAGCTGACAACCAGCGACGCTCTGTCTCTCGTTGTCGTCACCATCATCCCCATCTTCTGGATTCCCTTTATCTCCTCCTCCTCCTCCTCCACCTCCTCCTCCACGTCCTCCATCCAGCTTAACAGTCAGCGATGTTGTGTCTCTGTCAGTGTGGTGAGCAGTTCTGTGACTGCAGTGGGTGACACGGGGCTTTGGTTCTTTGACTTGGGTCATGGTGCTGCCACTGTCCGTTCTGTGGACGGGACGTTGGGTCATGGTGCTGCCACTGTCCGTTCTGTGGACGGGACGTTGGTCATGGTGCTGCCACTGTCCGTTCTGTGGACGGGACGTTGGGGCATGGTGCTGCCACTGTCCGTTCTGTGGACGGGACGTTGGTCATGGTGCTGCCACTGTCCGTTCTGTGGACGGGACGTTGGTCATGGTGCTGCCACTGTCCGTTCTGTGGACGGGACGTTGGGGCATGGTGCTGCCACTGTCCGTTCTGTGGACGGGACGTTGGGTCATGGTGCTGCCACTGTCCGTTCTGTGGACGGGACGTTGGTCATGGTGCTGCCACTGTCCGTTCTGTGGACGGGACGTTGGTCATGCTGCTGCCACTGTCCGTTCTGTGGACGGGACGTTGGGTCATGCTGCTGCCACTGTCCGTTCTGTGGACGGGACGTTGGGTCATGGTGCTGCCACTGTCCGTTCTGTGGACGGGACGTTGGTCATGGTGCTGCCACTGTTCGTTCTGTGGACGGGACGTTGGTCATGGTGCTGCCACTGTCCGTTCTGTGGACGGGACGTTGGGTCATGGTGCTGCCACTGTCCGTTCTGTGGACGGGACGTTGGCGGGATATTCAAATCCAGGAACTAACTCCTTCGTGCCGGACATCTTCTTTCCCTAGCAGCCTCGTGTCTGGTGTGGTGTGGTGTCGGCCCTGTGTCTGGTGTGGTGTGGTGTGGTGTCGGCCCTGTGTCTGGTGTGGTGTGGTGTCGGCCCTGTGTCTGGTGTGGTGTGGCCTGTGTCTGGTTGGTGCGGCCCTGTGTCTGGTGTGGTGTGGTGTCGGCCCTGTGTCTGGTGTGGTGTGGTGTCGGCCCTGTGTCTGGTGTGGTGTGGTGTCGGCCCTGTGTCTGGTGTGGTGTGGTGTGGTATCTGCCTCCGAAGGTCTGCCAACACCGTCAACTTGCGAAAATGAAAGACTGTGTGTGTGTGTGTGTGCGTGTGTGTGTGTGTGTGTGTGTGCGCTCTCTCTCTCTCTCTCTCTCTCTCTCTCTCTCTCTCTCTCTCTCTCTCTCTCTCTCTCTCTCTCTCTCTCTCGCTCGCTGTGAGCCTGCATCGTGTTGATTCGCATTGCTCGCGGGCTACCTTGCACTTCAAAATTCCCCGTTAGACAACAAACGACGGGAGAGAATGGCCATCCCCGTGGACCGTTTTGAAAATGGCTGGGAAGGTTGATGGGAATTTGGCCCGGGGCCCGAGACATGTAATAGCTTAGATAAATTGGTATGATGACAAAACATATAATTGACTGCGAAAAGAGATCATGACAGTCTCTATGTCTCTGTCTCAGTCTGTCTGTCTGTCTGTCTGTCTGTCTGTCTGTCTGTCTGTCTCTCTTCTCTCTCTCTCTCTCTCTCTCTCTCTCTCTCTCTGTCTCTCGCTCGCTCGCTCGGCTATACCACTGTACTTTGAACAGACAGACAGACAGACACACACACACACACACACACACGCACACGCGCGCGCGCGCGCGCGCGCGCGCGCACACACAGAGTGTTTTTCTTGTGTTTTTAGCAAGGACAGATTGTAAAACTAGGCTTCTGTCTGAAACCTTTATCCTTGAGTATTAAAGCTCTCTTTGTCGGTCGGTCTCTCTCCTCTGTCTGTCTGTCTCTTTGAAAGAAATCAATATTTTTGGAAAAATTTAAACTTGAGATCACGTTTGGTTATGTTTGTGTCTTATTCCCTTTTAAGTGTGGTTTTAAAATTGTATATATATATACCAGTTTTAACACGCCGTTATGCACTTAAAAATAAAATAAAATATGATGACAAAATGTGTTTCGCCCTGATGTAACCGCACAGGTTGACCGGGCGTAAAACACCAACTTGCTTACTTACTTACTGTCAGTGTTTCGTGGGAAGGTCTTCGGGAGTTAGATTTCTGCCCATCATTTTGAAGCAATGCGGGTTACGTGTCGGGTTCCAAATCTGAATCAAGATGTGCTGTATAGCTGGGATAAGTGCAGTGTTACGTGTGGGACACAGGCGTTAGCTTGCGTGACTGCGAAACGTTGCTGTCAGCCGCACTATTTTTGCCAGTGATGGGATTCCCCCCCTTTATTGATGACGGAAGTGCATGCGGTTGGCGCATTCTGCAGGCGCGACACGGTTTCTGTGATTGTGTAGATGTGTGGGAACGGAAATCCCTGTTCCCCGTCCACACAGTTCGTTGGTGAGTCATTTCACCTTTCAATGAGTGTGCAACAGACTGCACTTTGTGGAGTTTTCACCCCGAGAAATAATAGCAGTGTATTCCAAATGTTTGTGTTTCCCAACAACAACAATAACAAAAAATATTCCAACTGTTTGTGAAGTTCCCGAACACTCGTTCTGTAAGTTTTGTCTGTATATATATATCGACAGTGCTATGTTAGATGCGTCGATTCAGAAAATTCACTTCTTGGCAAAGTTTGATCTCCCGTTTTTAGCTTTGGCATTTGCGAATAGCTGTAGTTTTTGCCAGAGGTACAAACTGGAATTCTTGCCGACGCTCGCGCAATAGTGTGAGTTAATGGGAAATCCTGGAGCTTCGTGACAAACAAAGAAAAACAGCGTCAGCTTAGCGGGCGAGCTGTGCTTGCTACTGTCTGGGGGGGAAAAAGTTTCGGAGACCGGATCCTATATAATATACATCGTCTGCTCTCTCGATCTGGACGAAAGCAAACACCGACATTGTGAAGAGAAGAGAGGTCGATCGTCTGCTGGTCGGTTGATATATCAGACCTAACGTTGGCAGCGTCTGTCGTCTCGCGCTGCTTTTGTGTCGTCTGCAAGGACTTGGACAGAAAAACAGCATGTCTGTTATTACAGGTCGGTGTAATTTATTTCTGTACTTTGTTTCTGAAAGCTCTACAAAAACTGTTTATACTGAACGTCGTATGGGAGTGCTTGCTGTAAGACTTGCGTTCATTTAGGCAGCCGATGGCGTCCCAATTCGGCATCATTTGTAATTATTTGTTGCTGTCGCGTTTTGGAGAAATTCCTATGGCGTGATGGTGGGGAGCGAGCGTAAAAAAATGGTAAACTCGTTCAGCCTGTGTGTGTAGCCTTCTTCTTCGACATTCATTGTGTTCTTTTTTGCTCTTTCTCGTTCTTGTTCTTCGGTTGACTGGGTGCTAAGAATCAATTATCTATCTTCTTTGTCTTCTTACTCTTAGTGTTCTTCGGCTGACTGGGTCCTAAGAATCAATTATCTATCTTTTGAGTTTTCTTTTGGTGTTTCAATTGACCCAGAGAAGGCATTAGTATAATGCCATCGCCGGCTAGAACTCTAGCATTGCGTAGACAGAATAATAGGAAATCAGTCGTTTCCACGATTAAAGCAGTAACCGGAAATACACACATACATATATAATACATACATGTATACGCATGCACACGGCTTACATACATAAGCACGCACGCACGCGCAAACACATTCTGGCACACACTCACCCCCCCCCCCCACACACACACACACAACCACACATACACCACACACACACACACGCACGCACGCGCAACACACACACACACACTCACCCCCCCCCCCCCCCCACCACACACACACACACAAACACACACACACAACCACACATACACCACACACACACACAAACACACACACACACACACACACACACACACACACACACACACACACACCCCCACACATACACCACACACACATACACCACACACACACACACACAACCACACATACACCACACACACACACACACACACGCACACAGAGGAGCGGAGAGCGCAGTGGGTTAACCCCATGCTCTCTCTGTACGGTTAAACCGTGCAGGCAGCGTCACGAAGGCCGATAACGTGGGGCCGGTATTTATCGATGCCGGAGATTAGCCCTGATTGATGGTCTGCGGTTTGGGGCCCCGGGATTCTGCCTCTGTGCGTGCCCAGTGCTCGCGCTGCCTTGTGGGTTGGGGATGCTGTCAGTGTCGGGGAGAACTGTGTACACCCGCAGGCCCTGGGTTTCCCGGTGCCTACAACTGCCTTGCTGTGGGCTAGCGATGGTGTCAGTGCCAGGGAGGCCTGTGTGTACACAGACCTACAACTAACTGTCTACTTGTGGGCTAGGGATGGTGTCAGTGCCAGGTAGACCTGTGTACACAGACCGACAGCTGTCTTGTTGTGGGCTAGGGATGGTGTCAATGCCGGGTAGACCTGTGTACACAGACCGACAGCTGTCTTGTTGTAGGCTAGGGATGGTGTCAATGCCGGGTAGACCTGTATACAACCCCAGATTTCCCCAGTGCCTACAACTGTGTTGTGGAGCTACGGATCCTGTCAGGATAACGGTGGTCTGCGCGCGGGTACCGCGGACGCAGAAATTTAGGTCCCTTCTGCCGAGACCCGGAGCCGTCAGTGGACCGGAAGGCAACTTTGTCAACAGGAAGTGTCATGGAAAGTGTAGCAGACAGTAGCTTGTGGAAGTCGTTCGGTTGATACTGGTTGATAACGGAAGGTGTCTGGGTGATAGTGGTTCATATCGAAAGACGGCTTATTCTGGTTTATAACGAAAGAAGGCTGATTGTTTATAATATATATATATATATATATATATATATATATATATATATATATATATATATATATATATATATATATATATATAGTACACATACTGATGCTGGTTTCAATGCGCGAAACGTGTAGCTGGTGCTGAGTCACAGCGGAAGAAAAGCTTATGCCTTCGGTGCCGGTTTGAGAGTGAGTGAGGTCACCACTTGTACAGAAGTTGTATGTCCCTGCATTTGTCTCATCCACTCTCTTTGCTGGTCCCCCCCCCCCCCCCCTCTATTTTTCCTTTGTTTTTTCTGCTGCCCCCCCCCCCCCCCAACCCGCCCCCCAGCCCCCGCTTCCGTTTTTTCTCTCTCCAACTGCCGTCTCCTTATGTCACGTTAGAAGTCGCCTAATCTCCAGAGCCCAGACCCCAACTGTGGGACCGGTGAACATGACACGGCATTGGGAAGGGAAGCTCACACCGCCACCGTAATGCCCCCCTCCCCCCTTCTTCCCCCCCCCCCCGTCCGCCCTCCCCGTCCTCTTTCTCGGGCCAGAGATCAAAAGTCAGACGGCAAGAAGCAAGAGCGCACGTGACGGGTCTGGGCTGCTGCGAGACTGGCACGAGTGTGAGTGTGAGGCCAGAAGGCACAGGAAGCCGGACAGGCTGGGGTGTACTTAGAGTACTTAGAGTGTACTTAGTGCTCGCGCCTCGCTCGCGGTCACTAGTGCTCTGAGATGGAAAATCGAGGAAATCGTTCGTTGAACGAGATCGTTACGTCCACAGAGACCGTAGGGACTGTCGGGGACGGGGAGCCCAGGGCGGCCACCTCCACTTTCACACAGCTCGTCCACAGAGACCGTACGAGTGTTAGGATGGGGACAGCTCGTCCACAGAGACCGTACGACTGTTAGGATGGGGACAGCTCGTCCACAGAGACCGTACGACTGTTAGGATGGGGACAGCTCGTCCACAGAGACCGTACGAGTGTTAGGGATGGGGACAGCTCGTCCACAGAGACCGTACGAGTGTTAGGATGGGGACAGCTCGTCCACAGAGACCGTACGGACCATTAGGGACGGGGACAGCTCGTCCACAGAGACCGTACGAGTGTTAGGATGGGGACAGCTCGTCCACAGAGACCGTACGAGTGTTAGGATGGGGACAGCTCGTCCACAGAGACCGTACGAGTGTTAGGATGGGGACAGCTCGTCCACAGAGACCGTACGAGTGTTAGGATGGGGACACTCGTCCACAGAGACCGTACGAGTGTTAGGATGGGGACAGCTCGTCCACAGAGACCGTACGAGTGTTAGGATGGGGACAGCTCGTCCACAGAGACCGTACGAGTGTTAGGATGGGGACAGCTCGTCCACAGAGACCGTACGAGTGTTAGAATGGGGACAGCTCGTCCACAGAGACCGTACGGACCATTAGGGATGGGGACAGCTCGTCCACAGGACCGTACGACTGTTAGGGATGGGGACAGCTCGTCCACAGGGACCGTACGGACCATTAGGGATGGGGACAGCTCGTCCACAGAGACCGTACGACCATTAGGGATGGGGACAGCTCGTCCACAGAGACCGTACGGACCATTAGGGATGGGGACAGCTCGTCCACAGAGACCGTACGGACCATTAGGGACGGGGAGCCCTGGACGACCACCTCGACTTTCACACAGCTCCTGAGCTCTGGACTGTAGCTCGTTCAGTGTTGCTTTACGTTCCACAGAGAGCGTACGGACCATTAGGGATGGGGGAGCCCGGGGTGTCCACCTCGACTTTCACACAGCTCTGAAGCTCCGAAATCAAGGACTATTATTATGACAGACCCTCTTGTGTGTGTGGTGATGGTGGGGTGCAGGCCGGGGATGGGGGGAGGTGGAGGGGCAGGGGGGGCGGGGGGGGGTCACGCTTTGTTGGAGAAGTGGGCGAGTGTTCAGGCCCCGGAGTCTGTCTGTTACCCGACAGGACGTCCTGCCAGTTCTGGCGCAGGACGTGTTGTAGTTCAGTTCATGAGACCGGGGCATATCATCCGTTCTAGTGGTCGAGAGAGGCCCTTTGTTAAGATCATGTTGGTTCAGTCGTTGAGGTTTGTGGCGGTCAGGTACCGAGATCGTGGCGACGGCGGGAAAGTTATTGAGAGAGTGGGAGGTCACTCGTGTAGGTCGTGCAAGTTTGTGAGATCTCGTGAGATCAGTCACTGAGGTCATGTGAGATCAGTCATTTCAGTCCTGGGAGTCGAGATCTTGTGAGATTGGGTATTGAGGTCGCGTGGAGTCAGTTACTGAGAGTGTGTGAGGTGTGGTTAGTGATGGAGATCGTGCGAGATGAGTAGGTTAGATTGTGTTGTGAGGTGTGCTCAGTGATGGAGGTGGTGCGAGATGAATAGGTTAGATTGTGTGAGGTGTGCTCAGTGATGGAGGTGGTTCGAGATGAGTAGGTTAGATTGTGTGAGGCGTGCTCAGTGATGGAGGTGGTTCGAGATGAATAGGTTAGATTGTGTGAGGTGTGCTCAGTGATGGAGGTGGTTCGAGATGAGTAGGTGCGTCTGGCAGGCGGTGAGAGGGTTCTCCTGGCTGGCCTAGTTCTGGGCCTGACAGCGAGGCCTCCTTCTGGTCTGGCTGGACACACGCAGGGCTAACATCTGTACTCTGACTACAGACATGCCGACAGTTAACGTCCGCGATCTGACTACAGACATACAGAGGGTTAACGTTTGTCGTCTGACTACAGACGTACAGTTGACATCTTATCTGACTACAGACTCGCAGTTATCATCTCTGATCTGGACTACAGACATACAGAGAGTTAACATCTCTGGTCTGGACTACAGACATACAGAGAGTGAACATCTCTGGTCTGGACTACAGACTTACAGAGAGTGAACGTCTCTGGTCTGGACTACAGACATACAGAGAGTTAACATCTCTGGTCTGGACTACAGACATACAGAGAGTGAACGTCTCTGGTCTGGACTACAGACATACAGAGAGTTAACATCTCTGGTCTGGACATCTCTGGTCCGGACTACAGATATACAGAGAGTTAACATCTCTGGTCTGGACTACAGACATACAGAGAGTTAACATCTCTGGTCTGGACTACAGACATACAGAGAGTGAACATCTCTGATCAGACTACAGACATACAGAGAGTGAACATCTCTGACTACAGACATACAGAGAGTTAATATCTCTGATCTGACTAGAGGCATACAAAGAGTTAACATCTCTGATCCGACTACAGCGACGTATGGGGTTAACACCTCTCGTGTGACTGCTTCCAGAAAGATTCCGCTGTGATACGGAGGGTTATTGCCCCTGATGTGATCGGGTCCATGACGACCCTGGAAGATCTTATCCCGCGTAAAGAGTAGGATGCCGGACGTGACGCTGATCGGCCAACTGGGTTAGCCATTCTGAAGCCCATGATCCGTGCGTCGACACGGCCACCCAAGAAGCTGTTGGGCCAAGAGCTTCACAGTCCAACTTCCTGCAGTCTTACGTCAGTGGGGGCCGTAATTACTGTTTTGGAACCACGTCATCGATGATCTTGTGGAGCTGGTCGGCTTCCGGACTCCTCTTTGTGTGGAGCTGATCGATTTCCGGACTCCCGTTGTGTGGAGCTGATCGACTTCCGGACTCCTCGTTGTGTGGAGCTGATCGACTTCCGGACTCCTCGTTGTGTGGAGCTGATCGGCTTCCGGACTCCTCGTTGTGTGGAGCTGATCGACTTCCGGACTCCTCGTTGTGTGGAGCTAGACTGACGCGCGCGTGTTCTTTGCGACACTTGACCGCTGTCGCTGACGTGGCGCCCAGGAGTACGTCTTGCTGCTAAAGCGCCGAGAGACTGTGGCGGCGGTTGTGTCGCAGCGCTGTTGTGGATGTGAGCGGGGGCTGTGTCGCAGTGTCGTTGTGGATGTGAGCGGTGGTTGAGCCGCTTGTGGTGTGCCGAGAGACGACGGACTGTTCTGAATGAAGGGTGGCGAAGGTTACCCCGCCACGCACCCGGTCTACCTGGCCCCTCCACCCGTGGCCAAAGTCATGTGCAGCTTGTGTATCGAGGAGTATGCTGGATACCCCTACCCAGGTAAGTGCCCCAATGCCATGTGATGTCTTGTCAGTTTATACAGCGCGAAAAAACAAACAAACAACAAAACAGTAACCAACACCAGACAAACAAGCAAACAAAATTCCACACTTCCTGTCAACAAACAAAATTCCGCATTTACAATCAACAAAGGGAGTTGATAATTATTCGCGCTGGACAGACGTCAAATGAACAACACCACAAAGACCGGGATCGTTTACGGTAACTCACACCTGGAACACGAGTGAATACGGGGTACATAAACTCCACGGAAGGTCCACCCTGAGATGTTTTCCACACCCACAGACAGTGAGTGCCCTCAGCGCTGGAAAAAAAAGAAGGAAGTACAAGTAAAGAAAGAAAGAAAAGGGTAATTAAAAAAAAGAAAGAGGCTATGTTCACGTGAGTAGTGTTTTCACGAACAGCGAAGATGGCATTCGCTATTATGTTCATGGTTGTGCCCACGGCAGTAGTGTTTGCACTAACAGTGAAGATGGCGTTCGCTATTATGTTCATGGTTGTGCCCACGGCAGTAGTGTTTGCACTAACAGTGAAGATGGCGTTCGCTATTATGTTCATGGTTGTGCCCACGGCAGTAGTGTTTGCACTAACAGTGAAGATGGCGTTCGCTATTATGTTCATGGTTGTGTCCACGGCAGTAGTGTTTGCACTAACAGTGAAGATGGCGTTCGCTATTATGTTCATGGTTGTGCCCACGGGAGTAGTGTTTGCACTAACAATGAAGATGGCGTTCGCTATTATGTTCATGGTTGTGCCCACGGCAGTAGTGTTTGCACTAACAGTGAAGATGGCGTTCGCTATTATGTTCATGGTTGTGCCCACGGCAGTAGTGTTTGCACTAACAATGAAGATGGCGTTCGCTATTATGTTCATGGTTGTGTCCACGGCAGTAGTGTTTGCACTAACAATGAAGATGGCGTTCGCTATTATGTTCATGGTTGTGCCCACGGCAGTAGTGTTTGCACTAACAATGAAGATGGCGTTCGCTATTATGTTCATGGTTGTGTCCACGGCAGTAGTGTTTGCACTAACAGTGAAGATGGCGTTCGCTATTAGGTTCATGGTTGTGTCCACGGCAATGAAGATGGCGTTCGCTATTATGTTCATGGTGGTGCCCACGGGAGTAGTGTTTGCACTAACAGTGAAGATGGCGTTCGCTATTATATCATGTTCATCGTTGAATATGTTTCGAGCGGGAGCCAAGAATTATATGTCAGCATGAGTGTTGTGTGAGTTGTTGGCAGCCTGATGTCGCTTCCTGTAGTACTTGGAGTCCGCTCATTGTACACGATTAGGGAGTACCAACTGAGCTACACCACATGTCTGATTGCGCTCCCGCTGACTGGAGTGCACAAATTAGGGAGTACCAACTGAGCTACACCACATGTCTGATTGCGCTCCCGCTGACTGGAGTGCACAAATTAGGGAGTACCAACTGAGCTACACCACATGTCTGATTGCGCTCCCGCTGACTGGAGTGCACAAATTAGGGAGTACCAACTGAGCTACACCACATGTCTGATTGCGCTCCCGCTGACTGGAGTGCACAAATTAGGGAGTACCAACCGAGCTACACCACATGTCTGATTGCGCTCCCGCTGACTGGAGTGCACAAATTAGGGAGTACCAACTGAGCTACACCACATGTCTGATTGTGCTCCCGCTGACTGGAGTGCACAAATTAGGGAGTACCAACCGAGCTACACCACATGTCTGATTGTGCTCCCGCTGACTGGAGTGCACAAATTAGGGAGTACCAACCGAGCTACACCACATGTCTGATTGTGCTCCCGCTGACTGGAGTGCACAAATTAGGGAGTACCAACCGAGCTACACCACATGTCTGATTGTGCTCCCGCTGACTGGAGTGCACAAATTAGGGAGTACCAACCGAGCTACACTACATGTCTGATTGTGCTCCCGCTGACTGGAGTGCACAAATTAGGGAGTACCAACCGAGCTACACTACATGTCTGATTGTGCTCCCGCTGACTGGAGTGCACAAATTAGGGAGTACCAACTGAGCTACACCACATGTCTGATTGTGCTCCCACTGACTGGAGTGCACAAATTAGGGAGTACCAACCGAGCTACACCACATGTCTGATTGTGCTCCCGCTGACTGGAGTGCACAAATTAGGGAGTACCAACCGAGCTACACTACATGTCTGATTGTGCTCCCGCTGACTGGAGTGCACAAATTAGGGAGTACCAACCGAGCTACACTACATGTCTGATTGTGCTCCCGCTGACTGGAGTGCACAAATTAGGGAGTACCAACCGAGCTACACTACATGTCTGCCTGTACTCTCTCTCAATCTGACTGCAGAGCACTCGGTGTAAATCCATCCGCACACAAACGAGGGAGACATATATATATATATATATATATATATACAAATATATATATATATATGTTGATAGGGTATGCTCGCTTTGAGTAGGGCGGCGGGGGGCGGGAGAGGAGGGGGGAGGGGTTGGGGGGGGGGGGGGGGGGAGGGAGGGTGGGCGGGGGGGGGGGGGGGAGGGAGGGAGGGCGGGGGGAGGGGGGGGGGATGGGGGGGGGGGCGGGAGAGGAGGGGGGAGGGGTGGGGGGGGGGGGAGAGGAGGGGGGGGGGGGAGGGAGGGGGAAGGGGTTGGGGGGGGGGGGGGTGGGGGGGGGAGAGGATGGGGGAGGGTTTGGGCGGGCGGGGGGCGAGCTGCACACTATGAGGTCCGCTGCATGCCCAGTGGCGGGTCGACGGACCACTTTATCACGTCGAGGAGTAGCTTAGCCCCGGCCCGAGATACTGTGAGCTTTTTAGCCCCCGTCTTAGCTTCCCCCTCCGTAACCCGCAACCTGCAGGAGTAGAGTCGAGAGCCTGAAGCCCGTTCTGAACTGGGCGGGTGTTTGTTCGCCGGACCTACTTCGGACAGTTCCACGAGCTGTGATTCGTTCGTTTCTTAACTGAACTTTCAGTTCGCCGAACATGGTTCGGACAGTTCGAAGAATTGACTCGTTCTCAACTGGCTTGTAATGAGATGCAAGCTTCGGCCCGAACTTGCGGCAGACGCGCAGCAGACAGCATGATCGAAAATGTAGGCTAAAGTCAAGTCAGGTCAAGTCAATATATACTTTAATTATCCCTCACTACTATCTCATTCTGGGTCCCCGAGACAAGTCTGCGCCTCCCACAAGTCAACAAATAAACAAATTCCCTCCGAAGCGAGTGAAGAACCTAGCGACACCGTCTCCTTTTTTTCCCTTTTTTTCTTCTTCTCTTCTTCATCCACAGGAGAGCTCTGCTATCAGCCAATCAGAGGCAATGATCGTCGAATAGGGCGAATGTTCCCAGAACATGTTGAGCGAAGCTTTTTGGACCCCGAATATAGCTTCGACGAATACTTCCAACTAGGTTCGCGAAGAAAAGTTGGCCCAATTAAGAACCAACTAGGTTCGCCGAATACTTCCAACTAGGTTCGCGAACAAACATTCGCCCAATTAAGAACGGGCTTTACGTCCCCCTCGGTCACCCCCCACCAGGAGAGCCTTACGTCCCCCTCGGTCACCCCCCAGGAGAGCTTTACGTCCCCCTCGGTCACCCCCCCAGGAGAGCTTTACGTCCCCCTCGGTCACCCCCCAGGAGAGCCTTACGCCCCCAGGAGAGCTTACGTCCCCCTCGGTCACCCCCCAGGAGAGCCTTACGTCCCCCTCGGTCACCCCCCAGGAGAGCCTTACGTCCCCCTCGGTCACCCCCCAGGAGAGCCTTAGTCGACCCAGAACTACGCCTCGGTCACCCCAGGAGAGCCTTACGTCCCCCTCGGTCACCCCCCAGGAGAGCCTTACGTCCCCCTCGGTCACCCCCCACCCGGAGAGCCTTACGCCCCCTCGGTCACCCCCCGGAGCAGCCCCGGAACGGCTAGCCCTCGGTCACCCCCCACCGGAGGCCTTACCCCGGCCCCCCCCGGCCACGCCTCGGTCACCCCCCCACCCGGAGAGCCTTACGTCCCCCTCGGTCACCCCCCAGGAGAGCCTTACGTCCCCCTCGGTCACCCCCCAGGAGAGCCTTACGTCCCCCTCGGTCACCCCCCAGGAGAGCCTTATGTCCCCCTCGGTCACCCCCCAGGCCAGGAGAGCGGAGATAACGGCCAGGACATGCACAGGTCACCACTGCCGTCCCTGGTAAGCCTTACGGTTTCTGTGGACGTTCAGCGAGATTTGAAGATGAAATAATAATAATAATAAGTGTATTTGAATTGTTTTTCAATTCATTTAAAAGCAGGGGACGGTCACGTCGAGTGCCTCTTTGTCGCTGCCATAGGCCTCTGGAAAATGACGGGTGTTGGGGGTGGAGGGGGGTGGGGGTGGGGTGGGGGTTGGAAAACGGCAAACAAGGGAGTTAGTTAGCTCGAAAGAAGTCACACAAACGCAGCAATAAAGATCCGAGTCAGCTACGTTGACTGTCACGTGGCATGCGAGCGACTGTAAGTACAAAGTACATAAACTGCACCAAAGGTACGTGTATCCTGCGGGAAACACTTTGATAGGGCTCAGCGATTCTCAGCAGAGGAGCGTCCTTCAGTTCTGCGTCCGCGGGGCCCCGGTTGCCAGCCGGCTGCAGGTTGTTGGCAGGTGTGTACGGAAAGGGTGGGGCACGGAAGCGGAGGGGCTGAGTGTAGCCACCCGGATCCCGAGAACAGTGACCGGAAACGTTTGAGCTCATTTCGACACAATGGGAAAAGGGCGTTGAACTGCACCGTTTCTCACAAATGCCTGTCGCGGTAATGCAAGTAGTGACTCAGTCTTTTAACCCGCGCCATCCTGGTTGCAGATGGTACGTTAAAACTTTAAGGGAGTTTAAGGGGGGGGGGGGGGGGGGTCCATTGTCGCCGGTTTCGCAACCTCGCGGTGACGTGTGCTGTTTTGCGCGGATGCGCATCCCCCAAAATGTCAGAAATGTTGATGGCGAACGTTTTCAGCGAAGACATGGCGGATGTGCGGGCTCGGCGTCTCCCGTTACTGGTGGGTGTGTGGCTACTGTGCGAGGTGAAGCCGGAGACAGGTGCTGTCACCTGCACTTGGGATGAACCAGCAATTCATTGGATTTGTAAGGAGGAGGGAAGGAGAGAGAGAATGAATGAATAAATAAACTTTATTTTACGAGGGTAGTGGAGTAGACACAGGGTCTTTTTTACATCCAGCCCTCTCCCATGAGGGACTAATTCTACTAATACTACACATACACATGTATATATATGTGTATATATATATATATATATATATATATAGAGAGAGAGAGAGAGAGAGAGAGAGAGAGAGAGAGAGAGAGAGAGAGAGAGAGAGAGACAGACAGACAGACAGGAGACAGACAGAGGGGGAGACAGAGAGACAGACAGACAGACGAGGGCAGCTAAGTGGTCTTTAGGGAGAAAACAATTAGACTTCACTTGAAGGAAACGGGCTCTTAATGAGACCGCCTGAGTTCACATCAGAATGCACTTTTCTGCGTCCGCGGTACCCAACTGCGGGTTACAGACCGGTTACATTGTAACGGAAACATCTTCCTAGCATAAAGTACTCTCAGTCTGTTGATCAGTGCTCGCTGTAGATCAGTGCTCTCTGTCTGTTGATCAGTACTCTGTTGATCAGTGCTCTCTGTCTGTTGATCAGTGCTCTCTGTCTGTTGATCAGTGCTCTCTGTTGATCAGTGCTCTTTGTCTGTTGATCAGTGCTCTCTGTTGATCAATGCTCTGTGTTTGACATCGGGGTGCGAGGTCGGTTTCCAAAACGTGTGAAACGTTGCCACCTACGAGACCAGATGATGACCTACACGTACTGTCGGCGTTTGCAAGTGTGCTCGACGTCCGCAGCTGCGATTAAAAGACGCCGAACGTCCAAGTGGGAATAGACTGATTTGCCCAGAGCTGACCTGTTCCGTAATACTTATCGTGCTTGGTTAGAGCTGATCTGTTCCGCCATAATACGTATCGTACCTGTTGACCAAATGGGAGTGAGCCGGTTTGGACTAGCGGCAAGGTGTTAGGCTAACTGTTAAGTAGAAGGACCTCGGTTCGATATATATATATATAAAATCTCCTTGTTTCCCCCCCCCCTCCATACCCCCCCCCCCCCCCCTCCCGTTCCTAATGTTATGCCTTATGGTTTGTGTGGACGTTAAGCACCACGTTCACTTACTTTGACCAAGTGGGAATAGAATGCGGAAACGGCGTGACGAGACGTGAGGCTGTGTAGGTCGTTAGAGCCGCGCCGACAAACACTACCCTGGCTGGCTGGTCTGGCTGGTTGGTCTGGCTGGTTGGTCTGGCTGGCCACACCAGGGCGCGCTCCGCGGGGAGTATCATTACTTATCTGCCGGTCCGCCCCTGACCTCGACCCACTTTCTGCTGTAGACGGTGACAATCGCCCCGGGGTACACTCGTCCCCGGCTCTGTACTCTTAGTGTGTGTGTGTGTGTGTGTGTGTGTGTGTGTGTGTGTGTGTGTGAAGAGAGAGAGAGAGAGAGGGGGGGGGGGTAGGGGGAGACGACGGGTAGTCACCTGTGTGTGTACGTAGGGTAGTCAACGTGTGTGTGCATGTGTTTTGTGTGCGTGTGTGTGTGTAGAACGACGGTGCAGTGGTACGAAACAACGTGTGTGCATTTGTGTGCGTGGTGTGTGTTGTGTGTGCGTGTGTGTGCTGCGTGCGGCTGTGTTGTGTGTGTGTGTGTGTGTGTGTGTGATCGTGTGTGTGTTGTTGTGACACACGGTGCATCACGTCGTCGAAAGCACTGATCGTGACTGACGAGGGTCCTCCCGTCGGTCGGAAGTGTCGACCTTTCGGTGGGTCAGGTGACAACGGCCGGCCGGTCGGAGACGGAGGTGTCAATGGCCACAGGCCGAGCCCGGCCGGCCACAGAGTGTGCGCCAAGAGGCTGCCTCTGTCCGGCCAAAGAGACTGCCTCTCTCCGGCCAAAGTGTCTGCCTCTGTCCGGCTAAAGAGACTGCCTCTGTCCGGCCAAAGAAGCTGCCTTTGTCCGGACAAAGAGACTGTCTCTGTCCGACCAAAGTGTCTGCCTCTGTCCGGCAAAGGACTGCCTCTGTCCGGCCAAAGAGACTGCTCTCTCTCCGGCCAAAGAAGCTGCCTTTGTCCGGACAAAGAGACTGTCTCTGTCCGACCATAAGTGTCTGCCTCTGTCCGGGCAAAGAGACTGCCTCTGTCCGGCCAAAGAGACTGCTTCTCTCCGGCCAAAGAAGCTGCCTTTGTCCGGACAAAGAGACTGTCTCTGTCCGACCAAAGTGTCTGCCTCTGTCCGGGCAAAGAGACTGCCTCTGTCCGGCCAAAGAGACTGCTTCTCTCCGGCCAAAGAAGCTGCCTTTGTCCGGACAAAGAGACTGTCTCTGTCCGACCAAAGTGTCTGCCTCTGTCCGGACAAAGAGACTGCCTCTGTCCGGCCAAAGAGACTGCCTCTCTCCGGCCAAAGAAGCTGCCTTTGTCCGGACAAAGAGACTGTCTCTGTCCGACCAAAGTGTCTGCCTCTGTCCGGACAAAGTGTCTGCCTCTGTCCGGACAAAGAGACTGCCTCTGTCCGGCCAAAGAGACTGCCTCTCTCCGGCCAAAGAAGCTGCCTTTGTCCGGACAAAGAGACTGTCTCTGTCCGACCAAAGTGTCTGCCTCTGTCCGGACAAAGAGACTGCCTCTGTCCGGCCAAAGAGACTGCCTCTCTCCGGCCAAAGAGGCAGCCTTTGTCCGGACAAAGAGACTGTCTCTGTCCGACCAAAGTGTCTGCCTCTGTCCGGACAAAGAGACTGCCTCTGTCTGACGAAAGAGACTGCCTCTGTCCGACCGAAGATAGCTCCCCTATCGGACCAAAGAGTCCGCCTCTGTCCGACCAAAGAGACAGCTTCTGTCCGAACAAAGAATAACAGTGCAGAGGTGGGTGCTAGAGTGTACGCATCACAATTTGGGTGTCAGGGTGTACACATCACGATTTGGGTGTCAGGGTGTACACACCACGACCCAGTACAGAAGTGGGTGTCAGGGTGTACACATCACGACCCAGTACAGAAGTGGGTGTCAGGGTGTACACATCACGACCCAGTGCAGAGGTGGGTGTCAGGGTGTACACATCACGACCTTGGGTGTCAGGGTGTACACATCACGACCCAGTACAGAAGTGGGTGTCAGGGTGTACACATCACGACCCAGTGCAGAGGTGGGTGTCAGGGTGTACACATCACGACCCAGTACAGAAGTGGGTGTCAGGGTGTACACATCACGACCCAGTACAGAAGTGGGTGTCAGGGTGTACACATCACTATCTGGATGTCAAGATGTACACATCACGATCCAGTGCAGGGGTCGGTGTCAGGGTGTACACATCACGATCCGGTGCAGAGGTCTGTGTCGTTTGCAGGGATGGTCTATATCGGGACCACTTCGTGACAGGGGGTGTAATGGGGCATCGTCTCGAGACGGGGAGGGGGGGCAGTGAGCCGATTAGAGAAACTATTTAGTGTGGGGAAAGAGAGGTGGAAAGGGCCAATTGGCAAGGGGGGAGGGGTGGAAGATGGGGGCGGGGGGGGGAGGAGCCAGATTAGAGAAACTATTTAGTGTGGGGAAGAGAGGTGGAAAGGCATTGCGCCTAATATGTCAGCCCGACATCTGAGGACATTAAGCACCACCTCATCGTCAGGGGAGGGCGGTGAGCCGGTGTGGCCCAGCGGTAAAGAACAGGCTGGTAAGCAGAGGGACTTCGGTTCGAATCTGCTTCGGCTCTCCTTTCTCTTCAACGGTCGTGGTCCGTGGACACTGTCTTGTGACTTTGTCACTCACAGTTAATGAAACATTAAAAGGGCTCTCATCCCTGCCCATCTTAACGCAGGAGTCATTCTGGTGGTGACGGTGTAGCGGTAGGTATATAATCTCCCTCTTCCCCCAAATCTATACTCCCCCCCCCCCCCCTTCTCCCCGTCCGTAATAAGCCTTACGGTTTCTGTGGACGTTAAGCACCATGTTTACAGGGGAGGGCTTCCGTTTAGGCAGACGCAATTCGTCCTGCAGGGATCGATGTAGCTGCAGCCTCTGCTGTGGATTACGCAGTTTGCCTGAAACTAGCGACAGGGATTAATGAAGTGCCACTGTGTTGTAGCTGAAAGTGCACTACTAGTGGGGTTGGGGCGCCTCCCCGCCCGCCCGACATCTTGACCCCGCCCGCCCGACATCTTGACCCCGCCCCTTTCCTCTGCAGTCGTCAGCGAGGCAATGCCTTTCTGTACGGAATACACAGTACTTTATCCGTCGCATTATGAGAAGTTGCTGTGTCAACTCGCACGTGCAAAGCGCAAACCTCCCCCCCCCCCCCCCCCCCCCCCTCCCTCCCCAATCATCACAATATGTAGTTATTCATTATCGATTAGTGTTTGTATCGCAGCGTTGAGATAACTCTTTTACTCGTCACTGGGAGAGAAATGCAGCGAAATGAACCGAGAACTAAACAGCAGTTTAAACAAGTGTCGTATGAAGTCGCTGTGAAACTGTGGGAGAGGCGCAATTTCTCGGTGTTTGGTTTTTGCTGTTCCGCTTGTTTGTTTCTTTGCTTTTAATTTCCCCTCTGTTTACAAAAGCTGCGAAAGGCTTCGGAACAGCGTAATCGATTTCAAAGGGATAAATATTCAGACCTAACCCCCCCCCCCCCCCCCACCCACCCCGAGAAAAGATTAAGAACAAGTGTAACTCACCCATGCACCCCCCCAAAAAAATAAAAATAATAATAATAATAATAATCTTTAACCAAGTAAGAGAAAAGCGCATCAGAAAAAGTGAAGAATTTGGAGGTGGGGTGGGCGGTGGTGGCGGGAGGGGGGGGGGGGGGGGGGGGGGGAGGTTACACAAAAACCGGACAGTAGCACCAGAGAAGATTAGGGCGGAAACCATATTATGTCTGCGTGTGGCCCTAGGCAGTGTTGTGTGTCTCGAACTAAGGGCACTTTTTATCTTACTTTTTGTTCAGCCCACTTGCCCTTCACCGCACAGTAGTATCAGACAAGATAAGGCGGGAGGTGTATCAGCGTGAGTACATTATCACAACTTTAGTCTAACCCCAGCTAATGGCGCCCCTTTGTGTCGGATACGTTTAGCTCCCTTAGCTCCCCTCTCCTTCGCGTCGCACGGTAGCTTCGCAGGAGATTATGAAAGCCAGAAATACGCGGCTGCGTCTGTTGGCCGGACGGGGCAAAACGGTGAGCGCTCTGGCACCGTTCCAAGCTCGTTTTTCACTGAGCCTGACCCACTGACCCCTGGATCGCCTCCGCTGTAACCTCGCTCAGCCACGCGTGCTGTGCCCGTGAAAGCAAGCCCCCACTTCGCTCTCCTCTCCGAGATTCGCTGCAACTGCCAGTATCGCGCCGTGGGCTGTTTATCGGCTCTGTGTACTCCTGCACCGCCTACGTGGAACAGGTTGTCCAAAGTCGCGCTGGTCTTCGATTGGCTGCTCTAGTCTACGTGTACACGAGAGAGAAAACGGAACGCCAGAGATGCTTTCAGCTGCTGTGTTAACTCGTTCACGACGTGTGTGAGGTAGAATAGAATACCAACGACGCGGGTTTTGTTAACTTAATGCACTCGTTCCACAAGGTGAAAATGGAAGACCAGCGCTGCGGTCAGCGTTGTTAACCCATGTACTACGTACGTACCAATGCCGCTGTCAACTTGGTTCACTTGTGCACTACATGTATACACAACGATGAAAATGCAGCAAGAACGGTGCTCTATAATTCTTTGTTAACTCATGCACTACGTACACAAAAAGCAAAATCTCTATCACTTACATCGCACGGGGAAGCCATATAAACTTAACGGTAATTAATGATCTAATTATGCTCTGTGGTGTGGTGTGTGTGTGCACGCGCGCGCGCGTGTGTGTGCATGCGTGCGCAGTCCGTGTGTGTGTGTGTGTGCATGTGCGTTCGTGCGTGTGTGTGTATTGGTGCGTGCGTGCGTGCGTGTGTGTGTTGGTGGCTGGATAGAGAGGGTCGGGGCGGGTGGCCAGTGAGTCTGTTAGCGCACTTCTACTCCAACTGCAGTTTCATGGTCACGGTGTCCGTCCTGTGTGGTCTCTGTATGCACCGGACCTGGTCACGTGCTTACTCTTGTCCCCCCCCCCGCCCCCTCCGTCCCCCCTCCCTCCCCCCATCCCCCATCGCCCCCCCTCCCTCCTCCCTCTGGCTGTGGCTGGCTCCCCTCCGTGTCTGAGTGACCCAGTGACGATGCCGGGGTCAGCAGACGGGTACGGGTAGCGGCGCCAGAGAGATGATGTGTGGACATGCGTTATCAAGTCGCGTGCTCGGTCTGACCACCGGTGAGCCGGTTTGGCCTAGCGGTAGGGGGGTTGGGCTGGTAAGCAGAGGGACCTCGGTTCGAACCCGCTTCGGCTCTTTTTTTTCTCTTCAAAAAGGTTGTGGTTTGTGGGCACTGTCTTGTGACTTTGTCCATCACTTCCTACTGAAACATTAAAATGGCTCTCATCGCTGCCCATCTTAACGCAGGTGTCATTCTGGTGGTGACAGTGTAGCGATAGGTATATATATCTCCCTCCCCCCCACCCCCATACCCCTTTCCCCCCCCCCCCGCCCCTAATAAGCCTTATGGTTCTGTGGACTTAAGCACCTGTTTTCGTACTTACTCCCCTTCCCCATGGGCGGAAACCCTACATCTATCTGTCTGTCTGTCGTCTGTCTGTCTGTCTTCTGTCTGTCTGTCTGTCTGTCTTCTCCCCTCTCCTCTCTCTCTTTCTCCTCCCCTCACCCGAGTCTTGGAAGACAGAGCTGTGTCCAACTAAGCACTGGTTTATACATTCTGAGGACGGTGGCGGCAGGCGATGTGGAGTGTGGGCAGTGCCGTGGCGTACCGTTCCACGGTCTGTGGAGGACGGTGGCGGCAGGCGATGCTGGAGTGTGGGCAGTGCCGTGGCCGTACC
>JABMCL010003397.1:880000-890000 GCA_018857735.1 Alviniconcha marisindica | reverse complement strand
AGCCGACCGCCTTCCCACTCTCCCACTTGATTTTCTCTCTAACATCCCCCCCCCCCCCCCCCCCCCCCCCCCATCCTCTCACCCCCTCGTCTTAGTCGATGATAAAGACGGAGAAGGCGAAAGGAAAAGGAGCACATCGCCAACAGCCGACAGGGCAGTTGTCGCGGCTTTGTTTTGCCAGCCGTCAGTCCGGACAACTGCAGACAACACGGTCAGCGGCAGTGCAGACTGTAAGTTCTGTAAGCATCGGCTTACCGTGTCCGTCACGGAGGAAAGGTGCCGGAAAGCCAGGCTCGGAGCGGGGGTCCGCGGCGGTGGCGAGGTGCAGTGGGTAAGGACCTCGACTAACCGGCCGGTACCGGTACCCCGCCCGCCCCTTGGCCCTCATCTGACCCGACCTTCGTTAACAAGGCGTTCAAACCCAGTGGTCCGTCTGTCCACCCAGTGATCCGTCTGTCCACCAGGTGTTGAAACCCAGTGATCCGTCTGTCCACCAGATGTTGAAACCCAGCGATCCGTCTGTCCACCAGGTCTTCAAACCGAGTGGTCCGTCTGTCCACCAGGTGTTGAAACCCAGTGATCCGTCTGCACACCAGGTGCTGAAACCCAGTGATCCGTCTGTATGCTTACACCAGGTGTTGAAATACAGTGATCCGTCTGTATGCTTACACCAGGTGTTGAAACACAGTGATCCGTCTGTATGCTTACACCAGGTGTTGAAACACAGTGATCCGTCTGTATGCTTACACCAGGTGTTGAAACCCAGTGATCCGTCTGTAGGCTTACACCAGGTGTTGAAACACAGTGACCCGTCTGTAGGCTTACACCAGGTGTTGAAACCCAGTGATCCGTCTGTAGGCTTACACCAGGTGTTGAAACCCAGTGATCCGTCTGTATGCTTACACCAGGTGTTGAAACCCAGTGATCCGTCTGTCCACCCACCCACAACACTCAGTATTTGGCGTGAGGATTTTCAACTGGTTAGATGCGTGTTCAGCTTTGCTATCATTTGTTGGATCGTCAGCAGTGCTCCATGACCACAACATGACATGTCCACCGTCAGCGTGGAATCGTTCCCGGTGTCTGGCGACAAAGAACTGACTGTGCACTGAGTGGCGGGCGCGTTGGCAGAGTTGACACGGTCTGGGGCGAGTCCCACACGGCTAGGGTTTCAGAAACAGGAGATTGGAGTTGGAGCTTAGGCCAACACCGTCTGTGTCACTGCGGAGTGTGATTGTCAGCACTGCACTGACCGCCCTCAGGACTGCACTGACCAGTCGATGGTGTCCGTCTTTAGCAATGCACTGACCAGTCGATGGTGTCCGTCTTTAGCAACGCACTGACCAGTCGATGGTGACCGTCCTTAGCAATGCACTGACCAGTCGATGGTGACTGTCCTTAGGACTGCACTGACCAGTCGATGGTGACCGTCCTTAGGAAGTCACTGACCAGTCGATGGTGACTGTCCTTAGCAATGCACTGACCAGTCGATGGTGACCGTCCTTTGCAATGCACTGACCAGTCGATGGTGACTGTCCTTAGGACTGCACTGACCAGTCGATGGTGACCGTCCTTAGCAATGCACTGACCAGTCGGTGGTGACCGTCCTTAGCAATGCACTGACCAGTCGATGGTGACCGTCCTTTGCAATGCACTGACCAGTCGATGGTGACTGTCCTTAGGACTGCACTGACCAGTCGATGGTGACCGTCCTTAGCAATGCACTGACCAGTTCGGTGGTGACCGTCCTTAGCAATGCACTGACCAGTCGATGGTGACTGTCCTTGGGACTGCACTGACCAGTCGATGGTGGGCCGTCCTTAGGAAGTCACTGACCAGTCGATGGTGACTGTCCTTAGGCATGCACTGACCAGTCGATGGTGACCGTCCTTTGCAATGCACTTTCCAGTCGATGGTGACTGTCCCCTTAGGACTGCACTACCAGTCGATGGTGACCGCCTTAGCAATGCACTGACCAGTCGATGGGACCGTCCTTAGCAATGCACCTGACCAAATCGATGGACTGTCCTTAGGACTGCACTGACCAGTCGATGGTGACCGTCCTTAGCAATGCACTGACCAGTCGATGGTGACCGCCCTTAGCAATGCACTGACCAGTCGATGGTGTCCGTCCTTAATCCCGTTCTTAATTGGGCGAATGTTTGTTCGCGAACCTAGTTGGAAGTATTCGGCGAACCTAGTTGGTTTTTAATTGGGCGAATGTTTGTTCGCGAACCTAGTTGGAAGTATTCGTCGAACTGCGACGAAGCTATATTCGGGGTCCAAAAAGCTTCGCTCAACATGTTCTGGGAACATTCGCCCTATTCGACGATCATTGCTCTCTGATTGGCTGAGAGCAGAGCTCTCCTGTGGATGAAGAAGAAATAAAAATAAAATGGATGACGGTGTTGCTAGGTTCTCCACTCGCTTCGGAGGGAATTTGTTTATTTGTTGACTTGTGGGAGGCGCAGCCTTGTCTCGGGGACCCAGAATGAGATAGTAGTTAGTTGAATTACCCTGTGAGGGATGATTAAAGTATATTGACTTGACTTTAGCCCACATTTTCGATCATGCTGTCCTGCCGCAAGTTCGGGCCGAAGCTTGCATCTCATTTCAAGCCAAGTTGAGAACGAAGTAAAGTTCGTCGAACTGTCCGAACCATGTTCGGCGAACTAAAAGTTCAATTAAGAAACGAATCATAGTTCGTCGAAGTGTCGAAGTATGTTCGGCGAACAAACATTCGCCCAGTTACGGGTTGGACTTGACTTTAGCCATCATGGTGTCCTCCTTAGGAAGTCACTGACCAGTCGATGGTGTCCGTCCTTAGGAAGTCACTGACCAGTTGATGGTGTCCGCCCTTAGGAATGCACTGACCAGTCGATGGTGTCCGTCCTTAGGAATGCACTGACCACTCGATGGTGTCCGTCCTTAGGAATGCACTGACCACTCGATGGTGTCCGTCCTTAGGAAGTCACTGAACGACATCGATGGTGTCCGTCCTTAGGAATGCACTGACCATCGATGGTGTCCGTCCTTAGGAATGCACTGACCATTCGATGGTGTCCGTCCTTAGGAATGCACTGACCATTCGATGGTGTCCGTCCTTAGGAATGCACTGACCATTCGATGGTGTCCGTCCTTAGGAATGCACTGACCACTCGATGGTGTCCGTCCTTAGGAATGCATTGACCAGTCGATGGTGTCCGCCCTTAGGAATGCACTGACCAGTCGATGCTTGGTGCAGCAACATTTAGCAGAACATTAAGGCCCCTTCTACTGAGAACCCAGAAGAGTGCAGGGTTCCCTAGAACAGGTCAGAATATGGCTTTGAATGCTTCGCCTGCTGCCAGGAAATCTGTCCTTCCAAAGTCAGTCTTTCCGGCACGTCCAGCTTTGGCCCGGCGACTGGCGGTAGCAGCGGTACATGTGCACCCTGCAGCAAGGGTTAAAAGTGCAAAGGGTCGTGTGCCCGACGGTCATAACGCAGGAGATGGATATGGGCCTGCGCTTTGCGGGGTCGGAAGGCTTCCTTGAGGTCGCCAGGGGTTGGTCGCTGGACTGACAGTACAGCACTCTGTCCGTGCAGAGAATCTACGATGTCCCCTTGTCAGTCGTTAACCGCACACTGCATGCTTTGTCAGTCGTTAACCGGACACTGCATGCTTTGCAGCTGCTGCTGCTGTTGTAAAGTCTCTCCAACCCCCCCCTGCCTCCCCGCTGCCGCTCCACGTCTCCACGAACCCCCCCCCCCCCCCCCCCCCCCCCCCCCCCCCCCCCCCCCCCCCCCCCCCGCCACCCCACGTTCCAAAGTAGATTTACAGCTGAACATTCCATGCGAAACTTTCTTACTGACGTCCTCTTTGCGTGTCTGCCACCTGCGCCACCACCTTCGTCCCTCTTTTGTTCTCCTTCTTCTCCCTCTCTCTCTCTCCCCCCCCCCCCCCCCACCCCTCTTTTTGTCTTTTCTTCTTCTTTTCTTCTTCTTTTCTTCTTCTTCTTCTCTTCTCCACCCGTCGTCAGTCATTGTCGTTTCTTCTTTAGTCGGCCCGTCGTCACGTGCCTTGTCAGTCCCTTGTTTCACAGTCTTGTTCACTTCCTGGTCTCATGGATACTTACCTACCCTTCAGTGGCAGACGTGGCTGCTGGTCTTGGTGGTGTTGGCCTCCTCCTCCTCCTCTTCCGTCCTTTCTCCTCTTTCTCTTCCTCGTCATCCTCTTCATCCTCCTCCTCACTCTGTTTCCTCTGCTCCTTCCCGCCTTCTTCTCTTTCTTCTGCTCATCCTCTTTCCTTCTCCTCCTCCTCTTTTTCCTACTTCTCTTCTTCTTTCTCCTCCTTCTTCTCTTCTTTCCCCCCTCCTTTTCCCCTTTTCTTCCTTTCTTTTCTTTTTCCTTCCCCTTTTTTTATTCTTCCCCCTTTCCTCCTCTTTCTCACTTCTTGTCACCTCTTCTCTCTCTCTCCTCCTTCTGTTTCTCTTCTTCTCCTTCACCTCTTTCTCTTATTCTTCCTCCTCCTCCTCTTTCTCTTACTTCTTCGTCACCTCTTTCTCCTATTCCTCCTCTCTCCTTCTGTTTCTCTTACTTCTCCTTCACCTCTTTTTCCTATTCCTCCTCTCTCCTCCTCCTTCTCTTTCTCTCACTCCTCCTCTCTGTCCTCCTCTTTCTTCTCTTCTCCTTCACCTCTGTCTCCTCTCTCTCCTCCTCCTTGTCTTTCTCTTACTTCTTCTCATTCATCTCTTTCTCTTCCTCCTCCTCCTCCTCCTCTTTCCCGTCTATTCCCCTTACTCCTTCCCCAGTAGACGTGTCGTGATCCACAGTGCGGTACGTCTTGACGTCAGTACCTGTCTGTATGCGCTGCACGGTTGGCTGGCTGCCGCGAAGCAATTCCCCAGCCTCCTGTCCTATCAGTCCCCCGGCCTCTTCCTCCCTCCTGATTAGTCCCCCAGCCTCCAGTCCTACCAGTCCCCCAGCCTCCTGTCCTATCAGTCCCCCAGCCTCTTCCTCCCTCCTGATCAGTCCCTCAGCCTCCTGTCCTGTCAGTCCCCCAGCCTCCTGTCCTATCAGTCCCCAGCCTCCTGTCCTGTCAGTCCCCCAGCCTCCTGTCCTATCAGTCCCCCAGCCTCCTGTCCTGTCAGTCCCCCAGCCTCTTCCTCCCTCCTGATCAGTCCCCCAGCCTCCTGTCCTGTCAGTCCCCCAGCCTCCTGTCCTGTCAGTTCCCCAGCCTCCTGTCCTATCAGTCCCCAGCCTCCTGTCCTACCAGTCCCCAACCTCCTGTCCTACCAGTCCCCCAGCCTCCTGTCCTACCAGTCCCCCAGCCTCCTGTCCTACCAGTCCTACCAGTCCCCTGTCCTATCCGTCCTACCAGTCCCCAACCTCCAGTCCTATCAGTCCCCAGCCTCCTGTCCTATCAGTCCCCAGCCTCCTGTCCTATCAGTCCCCAGCCTCCTGTCCTGTCAGTCCCCAGCCTCCTGTCCTATCAGTCCTACCAGTCCCCAGCCTCCTGTTCTACCAGTCCCCAGCCTCCTGTCCTGTCAGTCCCCAGCTTCCTGTCCTATCAGTTCCCCAGCCTCTTCCTCCCTCCTGACCAGTCCCCAGCCTCCTGTCCTATCAGTCCTATCAGTCCCCAGCCTCCTGTCCTATCAGTCCCACAGCCTCTTCCTCCCTCCTGATCAGTCCCCAGCCTCCTGTCCTATCAGTCCTCCAGCCTCTTCCTCCCTCCTGATCAGTCCCCGAGCCTCCTGTCCTGTCAGTCCCCCAGCCTCCTGTCCTATCAGTCCCCAGCCTCTTCCTCCCTCCTGATCAGTCCCCGAGCCTCCTGTCCTGTCAGTCCCCCAGCCTCTTCCTCCCTCCTGATCAGTCCCCCAGCCTCCTGTCCTATCAGTCCTATCAGTCTATCAGTCCCCAGCCTCCTGCCTATCAGTCCCCAGCCTCTTCCTCCCTCCTGATCAGTCCCCAGCCTCCTGTCCTATCAGTCCCCAGCCTCTTCCTCCCTCCTGATCAGTCCCCGAGCCTCCTGTCCTATCAGTCCCCAGCCTCTTCCTCCCTCCTGATCAGTCCCCAGCCTCCTGTCCTATCAGTCCCCAGCCTCTTCCTCCCTCCTGATCAGTCCCCGAGCCTCCTGTCCTATCAGTCCCCAGCCTCTTCCTCCCTCCTGATCAGTCCCCAGCCTCCTGTCCTATCAGTCCCCAGCCTCTTCCTCCCTCCTGATCAGTCCCCGAGCCTCCTGTCCTATCAGTCCCCAGCCTCTTCCTCCCTCCTGATCAGTCCCCAGCCTCCTGTCCTATCAGTCCCCAGCCTCTTCCTCCCTCCTGATCAGTCCCCGAGCCTCCTGTCCTATCAGTCCCCAGCCTCTTCCTCCCTCCTGATCAGTCCCCAGCCTCCTGTCCTGTCAGTCCCCGAGCCTCCTGTCCTATCAGTCCCCAGCCTCTTCCTCCCTCCTGATCAGTCCCCAGCCTCCTGTCCTGTCAGTCCCCAGCCTCCTGTCCTGATGAGTCCGTCTCGCACCTCCTCCCCTCCCTTGTCCACTCCTGGTCCCCGGAGATGCTGCTGACCACAGCCGTGGCGTGTCCTGACACACTGGGTCCCCCTTCCCACCCAGCCCACTCCCTTCTCCCTGACTGCGTCTGATCAAAGATGATGCACACCAAGAGAGCGCAGTCCCTTTTTACCGCCTACAAACAATGTATATTTTGTAGGCGGTAAAAAGGACTGCGCTCTCTCTCGCTTCACAAATTTCCATTTGTGTGTGTGTTATATATTATTATATTATATATATATATAATATATATATACCACATTATTCCTGTATATATATATATATATATATATATATATATATATATATTATATATATACTATATTAATAACGTTTTTGAATTGTCTGCCCTGCGGCTGAAAGCGCTGAACAAGCATAATATGACACACATAATGTACATGGAGATGAAAAGATTTATCAGCAATTTGACAAAAAGCTAACAATTTGGTTGACATCAGCAAGGGTTCAAGCATAACTATGTGAAAGATGCGCGCGCGCACGCACGCACGCACGCACGCACGCACGCAGGCGCACACACGCACACACGCACACACGCATGCACATGATAATACTTTTTGTTAGCTTATGGTTGATCGTGTAAAGAGGGCGTATTGTTTGTAGTCTTTGCTTTGACTAAAACTTTTTTTTTAAACAACAACAAAACTATTACAACACACACACACACACACACACGCACACACACACACACACACACACGCGCGCGCGTGCGTTACAAAGCATGAAGAGGGAATGACATATGTCACACTTATGATGCCTCATCTTTCTGACGACATTTTGTGTCTATGTTTATTAGTCTTTGCAATTAGTCACTCAGGCAGTTAGAAGGGCGCTGACTCTCCTTGCCCGACTTCGCGTGTGGCTGGGTGTGGATAGGTAGGCTATCTTGATGTAGAATATCTTTGGCGTGATCAATGTCCGGCATCCTCGGGGCGGACCGAAACATTGATTGGGCTGGTCACTGGTCAGTAGTGGTCAGTGGTCAGAACCAGACAGGGGAGGCCGTCCAGTCCGGTGCGGTCATTCACTGCCCCAGTTCAAGGTCTTGCTTCACCGAGCGCACGTGCTGGACCCACAGAGCGTGTGGCGGGATCATAGAGATACATCCATATCCGTGGGCTGGCCCTGCGCTGCCTTGGAGTCGTTGTCGGTGGTGTGGCTCGCTTCTTTCCTTTCGTCCTTTTTACGGTCTCTCGCTCGGTCTCGGTCTCTGTCTGTCTGTCTGTCTCTTTGTCCCCGACCTGAGGTGACCCTGTGAGGTTGACAGGACTTCAGATTCCAAGCTCTGTGTGTGTGTGTGTGTGTGTGTGTGTGTGTGTGTGTGTTTTCTCTCTCTCTCTCTCTCTCTCTCTCTCTCTCTCTCTCTCCCCCTGATATAACCGCAATAGTTGACTGGGCGTAAAACACCAAGATACTTCACTTACTTCTCTCTGCTTTATAATTATTTTAGCTGCCTTTTAACTAACTATTCGTTAAAGGCAATCAAACAATCAAGTCAGTCACTCGACAAATCATCCAATGAATCGGTCTCTCAGTCCAGTCGACAGCGCATTTGCCGGCGAAGTGGTTCGTTCATTCACCTCCTCAGTCATTCATCTTTCTGACAAAGCAGGCTTCATTTCGTCGTGGTTTCCGGTCCGCGAACAGCGATCATCACGCAACCACATGACGTTCTCCATCACGCAACCGCATGACGTTCTAGCCAGATGACGTTCCCTGACGTTGACAGATCAATAGCGCTCTAACGTCTCCTGACCCGCTGTCTGCATGACGTCACGTGGGCTGGGGGCCAGCAAACTGCCATGGCGGTCGGAACCAGCAGCAGCCAGTAGTTTCGTCGTTTTTTATTCGTCTTTTTTATTCGTCTCTCTCTCTCTCTCTCTCTCTCTCCTCTACTCTCTCTCTCTCTCTCTCTCTCTCCACACACACACACACCCACCACACACACACGCACACCACAGGTTGTCTCTCCCTCTCTTCTTCTCTCCTCTTCTCTTCTCTCCTCTCTCCCTCCTTCTCTCACACACACACACACACACACAACACACACACACACACACCACACACACACACACAACACAGAGTCTGCGCTCTCTCTCTTCTTCTCTCTTCTCTCCTCTCTCTCTCTCTCTCTCTCTCACACACACACACACACACACACACACACACACACACACACACACACACACACACACACACACACAGAGTCTGGCCTTCTCTCTCTCTCTCTCTCCCCCCCCCTTCTCTCTCTTCTCTCCCACACAACACACACAACATCCCACCACACACAAGAGTCGCTACTCTCTTTCTCTCTCTTTCTTCTCTCTCTCATTTCTCTCCTCTCTCTCACACACACCACACCACACACACACACCACACACACACAAACCCAAATCTCCTTTCTCTCCTCTCTTCTCTCTCCTTCTCTCTCTTCTTCTTTTCTTACACACACACACACACAGTCTGCTTCTGTCTCTCGTCTCTTCCTCTCTCTCTCTCTCTCACACACACACACACACACACACACACACACACACACACACACACACACACACACACACTCACAATTACTGTCAAAGCAGCAGTTTTTATTTTGATTTTGACAGTGACTGGTAGGTTGAACGTGACTGAGTCATTGCCGACAGGAAATGTTTTCCCCTCCTGACCTCCTCCCCGTAGGCTTTACCCCGCCCCCCTCCCACCCCCCCATCCTGCCTGCCTTCGTGTCACGCAGCGCTGGTCATGAGACCAGCAGCCATTTATTTCCTCTGGGTGCTTACCTGGCTGAGCGTAGAATGGAGCCGGTGTGGCCCAGCGGTACGGCGTTAGGCTGGTAAGCGGAAGGACCTCGGTTCGATACCGCTTCGGCTCTCCTTTCTCTTAAAAAAGGTTGTGGTTTGTGGACACTGTCTTGTGACTTTGTCCGTCACTTCCTACTGAAACGTTAAAATGGCTCTCATCGCTGCCCACCTTAATGCAGAAGTCATCCTGGTGGTGTCAGTGTAGCGATAAGGTACATAATCTCCCTCTTCCCCCCACCTCCATACCCCCTTCGCCCCCTTCTCCCCGTCCCTAATAAGCCGTACGGTTTCTGTGGACGTTAAGCACCATGTTACTTACTTACTTACCTGGACAGGGTTACGGCAAGTACTGACTGCCTTCCCTTTCACTTTACACACGATGAGCTTGAGCAGTACTCGGCGTTGGGAGCTCGTTAGTGCTTGTAGTCTAGTGACCGTAGGAATCGTCGTCCGATGGGACAGTATTGGATATCAATGTCTCTGTCTGTCTGTCTGTTTGTCTGTCTGTCTCTGTATGTGTGTGTGCGTGCGTGCGCGCACGGGCGCGCGTGTGTTTGGATGTGTGTGTGTGTGTGTGTGTGTGTGTGGTGTGTGTGTGTGTGTGTGTGTGTGTGTGTGGTGGTGTGTGCGGGCGTGTGGTGGTGTGTGCG